>JANAVB010038613.1:17755237-17945237 GCA_029216955.1 Iris pallida | reverse complement strand
CGTATGGAGCGTGCGACGGATAGGGGTAACTACCAATAAAATTGCATGATAGAAGACTTGGCGGTTACTAGAGGTACATGTTAGTCATGGAGATGATGATACTAGGCATTGGGTGGGGAGAACATTACCTGACGTATGGGCTTCGATTGCACTTCCCTTGTAACCCGAAAGCTCCGCTGGAGATACGGGTATGAGCCTCTCAGGTTGGCCACTGTCGTTTTTCAACGTCATGCTCTTGGTCACTGGTGCCCAAGAGGGGACTATACCGGATCCTATATTCAGCCAGGGCTCATGCGTCGAAGGAATGTATCTCAACTGCATATTCACAGTAGAATGGTCATGAACCCGATTGCATGCATACCTTTTTCTCTTATTATATTATCACAGTTTATATGGCATGGTGTTTTCTTGTATCTTGCTATGTCCCCTGAGGACCTGGTTATCTCTCCAGGTTTAGACGATTTTCCACAGGAGTACGGAGCGGCATTGGAGCTATCTTACGTTGATGACGAGGCAGTGCCTTATGATTTCTAGTCTATTACTTATCTGAGACAGTTGTAGACATTATTTTACATCTCTTTTCTTTCTATTTGCGGAGGTTGGACTCCGATCTTGTGAGACTATTTTTTTATAGCAGTTTGGAGTGAGTATGTTCACCCGGCTATCTTTTGATACTCTTATTTATTTATTTGGACTTCATTATCTTCTGTGTTGAGCTGTGATGAGATTAGATATGTTACTCTGGCCTGTGATTATTTTATTTACAGATTATGTGCATATGTGAGGATTCCATATATTGGAGTATTCTTCGTATATGTGCAGCTGGAATGTTCACGTACTTGGTCCTTCGTATTATGGGACTGGGGTGTTACACCTGGAGGAAGTACAGATGTTTTCTTCAAATCCGTAGGAGAACTATAAGGATATATCTTTTCACAACATTTCACCTTGTCAAAGACCCTTAATGTGAATATCATGTTACCGCGGTGTCGGAAGACTAACATGTCATAATTTTTTAAGCCGTGTGTTTTGACATAATCCTCCCAACACTTTTCTCCTATGTAGTAATCTTGCATTACTACATAGCAGGAAAGAGTTTGGAGGATTTTGTCAAAACACACGGCTTAGAAAATTATGACATGTTAGTCTTCCGACACCGCGGTAACATGGTTGTCACATTAAGGGTCTTTGACAAGGTGATATGTTGTGAGAAGATATATCCTTATAGTTTTCCTACGGATGTTGAAGAAAACCTCTGTACTTCCTCTGGGTCATGCCGCCGACTGTGCTGCTTCCTCCTCCTCTTCCTGTCCACTTCTTCTCCCCCGACTCTACACTTGAGGTAGATATCATATGTGGCTAAGAGAGTCAAATAAGAAGAAGGAAAGTAGGGAGGAGCAGAAGGGTCCAGAGCCATGGTGGAGGAGAGGAGAAGGAAGATGCTTGATTAGAACTTGAGGTGGAAAAGTTGTGACATTGATAGTGTGAGACAGGGAGGGAAGTGGCTGCATGCCTTTGGCTCACTCGAGCGGTATTTGTCCTCCGACCCTCATCCCTCGGCAATGATGATACGACAACCTATCACTATATCTTATATAGTAGTATATGATGTCTTAATATTACATTATGTGAGTTCATCTTGATTCTGTTACATTCTTCAGATACTAGATACAATAAGAACATATACTACACCATATGTACAGAACATAGATGATTCACACTAATGTATGCTAGAATGAATTTTGGGTTGTGTTCTGCGCCATTCGTTCCCATACTTGGCAATTAAGTTATGGACCATTATGTTTGACATTGTTGTTACAAATTTTCATATATCTGTGTTGATTGATGAGATTGTGTTTCAAACGTGTTCGTGATTGTGTGTATCTGTGTTGTTTGATACTGTGTTCGTGATACACACCGTCGTTATTGTAACAAATGGTGTAGGGGATGCTGTAAATACTGCAGGGGATGCTGCAAATGCTGTATTATTTTTTCAATATTAGCGACGTTCAGCGACTCTCAGCGACGTTCAGCGACGAAGGTAATGTCGCTAAGTAAGTATCACAACGTCGCTAACTATGATGAATACTAT
This sequence comes from Iris pallida, assembly GCA_029216955.1. NCBI lineage: Eukaryota > Viridiplantae > Streptophyta > Magnoliopsida > Asparagales > Iridaceae > Iris > Iris pallida. The sequence goes on along the minus strand of JANAVB010038613.1, from coordinate 17,943,145 downwards.
CGCTGATCGTCACTAAACGTCGATACGTAAGACGTCGCTAGACGTCGCTATATGTCGGTACTATAGCGACGTAACAAAGTCGCAGAACGTCGCCATTTGCCTCTCAAACCAGGTAAGCATCGATGTATATCAAGTCGCTCAACGTCGCTAGGTTACGTCGGTAAATAATGACGTTTTACGACGCTGGTAGTCGCTGAATTCGCGACGTGTCCGCGCCGCTGAGTGTCGTCGCAATAGCGACGTATTGCGACGTTTTGTTGTTTAGCGACTAGGTTAATCGCGACTACGTGCAAACGTCGCTAAATACGTCGCTAATCGATATTAGCGACGTAGTTTCCCTATTTAGCGACGTCCTGTGGCGTCGCTGATTTGACAGATTTTAGTATTGGGTGCATGGTGATGATGGTGGTGAGACTGGTAGAGAGTAGGAGGAGGAGAGGGAGGCTGTGTCGGGGAGGAGCTCAGCCAAGGAGAAGGAGGAGGAGGTGGTGTTCGGCCAGGGGAGGAAGAGAATGGAGGTGAGGGTGGCTGTGGTGGTAGAGTAGGGGTGTGTGTGTTGGTTGAGAGAGAGAGAGAAATTTGTGTGTGTGTGTGTATGTATATTAATATATAGAAAGAGTGAGAGAGAGAGAGAGAGAGAGAGAGAGAGAGAGAGAGAGATATTTGAAAGAGAGAGGGGGAAAGTAGGTCGGCCAAAGGGGGGGAGAGTGTGTGCTGGTATGGTGATGGGGGGGGGGGGGTGTTGTGTGTAATAGGAGAGAGAGAAAGAGTTGTTTACATATATATATATATATATATATATATATATATATATATGTATATATATATATATATATATATATATATATATATAGATATTTGTAAAGTAGAGAGAGGATGATATTTTCAAAATAGAAGAAATAGGAAAATTATGTGGGGTGTTTGGGTAGTCATGAAAGGGCAACATGGAGCTTAGGTTCGGGTTCGGTTGAACCGGGTCGGGTCAAAATCGGACAGGGTGAAATAATAAAATTAAATACGTATTTATGATCACGGGTAAATAAATAATATGCGGGGACTCCAATAAATGGGACACAAGTTTCATGTGGGTAGTAGGCTTCATATGGGCTACGTCCATACTTTGGGTCGACTAGGTTGGATCGATGTCGGGTCCCGAAATTAAATTAGAAAATAAATCAGGTCTTACGGTAGATAATAAATTGGCCTAAATTGACCCGAAATTGTGCGAAGAAAATGAAGCACAAAATGGAGTATCTGAGTGGGACACGAAGGTCATGGGTGAAGAGCATCTCGAGTAGATCATTCATAAGAAGTTGGTTCTGAGAAAATGACTGGTCTGGTGCTCCTAAATTAAAAGTCACGGTGACGTGCAAACGAAGATCAAAGATAAAAGTGGAAATAATTATTCAACGATTAATTGGTCTAAGTTGACCCGAAGTTGCATACAAAAAGAGCACAAGGGAACGAATTCAAGTGGAACATGATATATCAACACGAAGGTAATCTTGTCTACTATAAAACTCGTAAAGAGACTTTACAGAGATTGGCATCCCTGACGCTCCAGAAGTCAAAGTCATGGGAAGGTACATTAATGATCAAAACAATTAAATAATAATATATTTATCAAAAATAATTCATTCATAAAATTTAAAAATAGCCCTGAAATTCAGGGGGCTTACAGCAATATTCCGCTGCCTACTCTATTTACCCCCTCTCTAGAGTATTCTGCTTTACGATTTCGTTCCTACAATTGGTATCAAAGCAGGTTCTCTATAAGCAAGCTCTCCATCTAGAGGTATACCAAAGCGGGTTATACAGGTAAAGCAAGGTAAAGTTGCAGTTATATTCTATCTTTATATAGATCACAGCATTATACATAGCAACTGTGAAATTCACAAGTGAAGGCCAAGCCACAAACAGACCTCCACTGTTTGACGGCACAAACTACACCTATTGGAAAAAACGTATGAGTTTCTTTCTGAAATCTCTTGATTTTGACTTATGGTCTGTAGTTATTGATGGTTATAAAAAGTCACCTCGTATTTATGTTAATGGTGTTTTAGCTGAAAAATCCCATGACAAATATACAGAGGAAGAAAAAAAAGACCAGTCTTGACGCACGTGCTATTAACGCTTTATTTTGTGCTTTAGACAGAACTAAATTCAACAGGGTATCTACTTGTACAACATCAAACGAAGTGTGAAAACTTCTCGAAGTAACCCACGAAGGAACAACACAAGTCAAGGAGTCAAAGATCAGCAGACTTACTCAGGAGTATGAGGCGTTCAAAATGAAGCCAAGTGAATCAGTCACTCAGATGTTTACAAGATTCTTGGATATTATAAATCCATTATCCTCACTAGGCAAGGATTACAGTAACCAAGAGAAGATTCGCAAACTTCTACGAGCCCTTACAAAGAACTGGATTCCAAAGGCTACAGCAGTCATTGAAGGGAACGACCTCTCAACAATGTCTCTAGAAACACTCATGGGTAAGCTACTCACTCACGAGTTAGAACTTCAAGACTTTGAAGATGCTACACCAAAGGAGAAGTCAGAGAAGATGATCGCTCTCAAGGCTCAACATAGAAGAACCATCGAAGATGATTCCGACGACAGCGACTCCGACTCTGAAGATCAAGCTCTTCAGGTAAGAAAGTTCAAGAAGTTCATGAGATTTAACAGGAGAAAAAAAGACAGCAACAACAACAACAACGAGGAAGATCCTATTTGCTACGGATGCAAGAAGAAAGGACACATAAAAAAAGACTGTCCAACAGCATCATCATCAAAGAAAAACAACAAATATGACAAAGGCTACCTGAAAAAATCGACATCAAGAAAGTACGCCAACACAAGCATATAGCATAAAAGTGAAGCTAGCGACTCAGAAGATGAACAATCAGATGACGTTGCAAATGTATGCTTGATGGCTTGCGATCAGGTAATCACTAATCCTCTATTTGACCCTTATGATGATTTCACCTTTGAGCAACTAGGAGAGGCTTTCAGTGAACTGTTAGATGATTACAGAAAACTGTATAGCAAATATGAAACCTCTAAGAAGGTACTCAAAGAGTACAAAGGTGAAATAGGAAGACTTATCGACCTACTAGATCAGGTTAGAGATAATGACTCTTCAAATGAGTCTGGTGAGCTTTCTTCTATCAAATTGTTGTTACACGAGACTGTTAAGCTATCCGAAAAAAAAGACCAAACTATTGTCCTGTTAAAGGAAGACCTATCTAAGGAGAGAAAGAGTCTCCATTGTGCACATGTCAGATTAGAATCACTCACATCTGACTATACTAGATTATATGACACTTCCAAAAAGTTGGAAATTAGTTTAGAAAAACGGCCTGAAGTTGCTGCTTCCTATTCTAACACGTGTCAATTACCGAATCATCGGAACACGCCCAAAACTGTCAGACCAAACCATACCAAAACTATGCCCAAGAAGACTAATAGGCATGCATTCTTCTTTACTAGAAGACCAAAACCTACCAATCATGCACCTCACACTACTTTCAACACTCAACATGCTAAATGTCATTATTGTGGCATCATTGGTCATATAACTTCTGTATGTAGAATCAAAAAGTTAGTAGATTTAAATATTTATGCATGGATACCGAAAACTAACCAGTCAGGACCCTACAAGAAATGGGTACCAAAAGTTTCATCTGTAAATTGTTTTGTCGGTGGGACACCCTTCACATGCTAGAAGCAAATGGATCCTCGACAGCGGTTGCTCACGACACAAGACCAGTGACGCTTCATTATTTGCAACACTGTCGAAGAGGAATAAAGAAGGATACGTCTCCTTCGGTAATAATTTGAGAGGGTACATAATTGGTATCGGTAACATTGGTAAGGCTCCCTATCCAGTGATTAAAGATGTTTGTCTTATTACTGAGTTAAAACATAATATGCTCAGCATAAGCCATTTAGCTGATCATGGTTATGGCATTAACTTTATAAAAGATAAATGTACTATTATTGATAGTTCAACTGGCAGTACTATATTTGAAGGTATTAGGGAAGACAATATATATGTATTTTATTTGTTAGAAGATGCTAACAATACAGGTAGATGATTGATGGCCAAAAGTGTTGAGAGTCAACTATGGCATATGAGACTCGGTCATACAAACATGGATAGAATTTTAAGATTATCTACGAAGAAGTTGGTACGCGGCTTACCGGATATTTCTTTCAAGAAGGATACGGTATGTAGTGAATGTGAAAAGAACAAAGCTACCAAATCCGCATTCAAATCCAAGAACGCTGTAAGTACCACTAGACCTTTACAATTATTGCATATGGACTTATTTGGACCCAGCAGAATTGCTAGTCTAGGTGGTAAGTTATATGCATTTGTCATTATAGATGATTTTTCTAGATATACATGGGTTTATTTTCTTGCACGCAAGAACGATGCATTATCAGAATTTGTCACCTTTTGTGAGAAAAAAAGAATGAAAAAGGGTTCATGATTACTCGTATTCGTAGTGATCATGACGACAAATTTGAGAATGCAGAATTCAAGCAATTTTATGACACACACGGTTATCTGCATGAATTCTCTTGCCCTAGGACTCCACAACAAAATGGAGTTGTGGAACGTAAGAACAGAACTCTATCTGAAATAGCTAGAGTTATGTTAAACCAGTTTAGTCTACCTAGATATTTATGGGATGAAGCTGTAAATACAGCATGCTATATTCTCAATAGGGTTCTAAGTCGACCTATATCGAAGAAGACTCCCTATGAATTATGGTTTGATAGAACACCAAATGTTTCTTATTTCAAAATTTTTGGTTGTAAATGCTTTATTCTTAATACTAAAGATAATTTGAGTAAATTTGATGAAAAGGCCGATGAAGGTATATTTTTAGGTTATGCAGCAAAGAGCAAAGGATATAGAGTCTTCAACAAAAGAACCATGATCATTGAAGAATCTATCAACGTCAAGTTTGATGAGCTAAATCAACACTTAGATGATGATGACAATGAAGACATAATCGCACCAAGTACAACTACTGCAAAACCTTCACACAAAGATGCAGAACCATCACATCAGGCATCAGATGAACCTCCAAGCAAAGAAGCCGGAACTAGCAATCTTGAGACTGCACCAAAAGAGATGAGATTCTTGGCTAGTCATCCAAAGGACTTGGTAATTGGTGAGATTACCAAGGGTGTAAGTACTCGTTCCTCTAAATAAAGATATAGCTTCTTGTGTTGCTTTTGTCTCGCAGTTTGAACCCAAAAATATTGATGAAGTATGTAGTAATAATTTTTGGTTAGATGCTATGCAAGAGAAATTAAACTAATTTGAACGGAATCAAGTTTGGGAACTTGTTCCCAAGCCTATTGATCATCCGGTCATTGGCACCCGATGGGTATTCCGAAATAAACTGAACGAGAATGGTTTAGTGACTCGTAATAAGGCTCGACTCATAGCTCAAGGATACAATAAAAAAAAAGATATCGACTACGATGAGACTTATGTCCCAGTTGCGAGATTAGAATCCATTCGCATGTTATGTGTATTTGCATGTTTTTATAATTTTAAATTATTTCAAATGGATGTCAAAAGCGCATTTTTAAATGGTTTTATAAAGAAGAAGTTTATGTAGCTCAACCACCCGGTTTTACTGATTTCAAATTTCCTGAATATGTTTTCAAGTTGAAGAAAGCTTTATACGGTTTGAAACAAGCCCCTTGTGCTTGGTACGATCGTCTAAGCACTTTTTTACTTGATAACAGTTTTTTAAAGGGAACGGTTGACACTACTATGTTTATAAAATCTTTGAATAGTAATATTCTTTGGATTCAAGTTTATGTAGATGATATTATCTTTGGATCTACTGATGAATCTTTTTGTCAAGAATTTTCTAAGTATATACAGAATGAGTTTGAGATGAGCATGATGGGAGAGCTGAAATTCTTTCTCGGACTACAAATCAAACAAACCAACAATGGGACGTTCATAAATCAAGCAAAGTACACAAATGATCTATTAAAGAAGTTCGACATGGAAGCAGCAAAACCACTTAGTACTACAATGGCGACTTCAACCAAGCTTGATATTAATGAACAAGGCAAACTCGTTGACATACGTAAGTATCGAGGTATGATCGGTAGCTTACTGTATTTAACTGCTAGTCGACCAGACATAATGTTTAGTGTTTGCTTATGTGCACGTTTTCAAGCTAATCCTAAGGAATCACATTTGTGCGCAGTTAAGCGTATCTTCCGATACCTTAAAGGCACTTCTTCTGTCGGCTTATGGTATCCCAAAACCACGTCGTTTGACCTAACCGGTTATTCCGATGCTGATTTTGCCGGATGCAAAGTAGATAGAAAAAGCACTAGCGGCACATGTTATTTTCTAGGAAAAAGCTCTAGTCTCTTGGTTTAGTAAAAAGTAAAATTATGTTGTATTATCAACAACCGAGGCTGAGTATATCGCCGCAGGACGTTGTTGTGCACAAATTTTATGGATAAAACAAACCTTAGAAGACTATGGATTGCATTTTTTACACATACCCATTTTCTGTGATAACACTAGTTCTATTAATTTGACTAAGAATCCAGTATGTCATTCTCGTACTAAACATATCGAGATTCGACATCACTTTCTTAGATATCATCAACAAAATAAAGATATAGACCTTGTATACATAGACACACAGAATCAATTAGCTGACATACTCACAAAACCTTTAGCGGAAGATCGTTTCAATTATTTACGTCGAGAATTAGGCATTTTAGATGTCAATAATATTAATTAATTTTGTTTTATTAATTAATTTATTCGATACTCAAAAACTATTTTCGAGATAAGCCCAAAAAGAGTCTGTCTGTCACCACGACTACGGTCGAAGCGAAGCGGTACTTAAGAGTTCCCCGGTGAACCTCCGTTAGCTGGAAAAGTACTCCTACAGCTAATCTGAGACAGATGCTGAGTAAAGAATATTAATTTATAAAATAATATTAATTATATTACTTTGAGGTTTAAAATTACTAAACTTTGAATTAAGCATTTGAAACGTATTAATGAAAAAGATTGTGGCCTCATTTGAATTATGTTTATATATATATATATATATATATATATATATATATATATATATATATAAAATAATAATATATATATATATATATATATATATATATATATATATATATATATATATATATATATATATATATATATACAGGCAACCCTTGGCGAATTCGGCCCGAGTTCGGTCCGAATTCGGCCAGAGTTCGGCTGGGTATATATATGTACCAGCACGAACCCGAGGCTTCCTTCTTCTTCATTCTTCCCACATCCTCATAACAGCAGCAGCGCGCCTCCGAAACCCTAGCTTCTTCTCCATCCTTGTTCTTCCAATCCGTGTGGAGTTTCTCGTCCAAACTTTAGATTCGTGTGGAGAACGTCATCCTCTACAACATATCCTATTCTTGGAAGGTATAATCCCTTCTTTCCACCACTTTTCAATATTTAGGATTTTTAGAAAATTTTGGAAAAAAATGCCTAAGTTCAATCCCTTCAAGAGGAAGAAGACCAATGCCAGTGAAGAGGCATCATCTTCAGATCCACATACAGATTGCCTCTTTTCTCCGGTCCAATTGGACGATGGTGCGTAGGCTGAGTTTTACTTTAAAACTTCTGATCAAGCTTTATTGTGGTACGCCAATTTTATCATGCGTACTATTTGCACCGGATCGCCGATTAAATGGACTGTCTTTCCGGATCATCGCCCTTACTTTGAGGCATTAGGGTTACAACATTTTGTCACCTTACACTTCTCCATTGCCACTAATACCATTAGATTATTCTATTGTAATTTCATGTTAGACACTTTTACCGCGAGGACACGTGTCGGAGAAATTGATATCGAATTCACCGATGAAACGTCAGCGGAAATCCTTGGTATCCCAAACGAAGGTACCCCGCTCGATGACATCACTGATTTTGATTTTCCCGATGGCATACCACTCGTTAGTTTCAAGAATAAGCTTTGTGCGCCCGCACGCGCTCGTCCTGGAAAGTTTAAGGCTAATAACTTGAACTTGTTTAACTACGAATTACATCGTATCATCTATTCCACCTTAATTCTAAAATTCACTTCTAAAGATGATGTCACCGCACTTGAGCTTTCTGCTCTTTATCATATTCTTAAGGGGATTCATTTTTCTGCCCCTAAGACTATCATCCAGATGATGGGTAGATGTCGCGGGAGAGACCGCAAACTATTTTATGCGATGCTTATTCCTCGCATCTTTCAGAGATTTGATATTGACCTGTCTACTTGTGCTGTCGACCCCGAGCCCAAGTTTCTCAAACTCTCTCATCGCAGCATTACCACTGTTCGTCCACCTACTGTACCTACTCCTCCTGCACCTACTCCCACAGCTCCCACAGCACCTGTTCCTCCTCATTCTTACCCTATGACATTTGATTGTATCCATCAGCACTTATCAGATCTGCAGTCTTTTTATGTTGGGACCTTTAGGGAACACGAGTTCCATGATGTGACTCGGTTCCAGACGATTACCAACTCATTCGCCGATCTAAGGTTTGTGCAGACGGGTCATTCTGCTAGCTCTCTACCTCGAGACCCTTCTGTTTATGGCTACCGCATTGACGACGAGGCGGTCCACTCTTTGTTCCAGCCAGGGAATGCCTATGATTAGTATCGTACTGCTCATGCCCCTCCTCGAGACTATGTCGGTGAGTTTTACGCTGGTGCCACTCCTCACACTTCTGGCGCTGGTACTTCCAGAGCTGGTCCTTCTGGACATGCTGGAGCTGCAGCTAATGACGTTGATGATGAGGATGATGATGATTTTTGAGATGTTAGATATTGAGAATGTTACTTTTGTCTTATGTTTACTTGGAAATGCTCCGACATTCCAAGATTTTATCAGTACTTTTTAGCTATTATCAGTACTTTTCTTTATTATGTGACTATTCATAGACATGGTTTTTGATTATGCCTCAGTTTTGACATCTTAGTCTATTTTTTAGCACTTTATTTGTTTCTGTATTATTCTCGCACTTTATTTAATACTGCCTGTGACAAATACATGCCTGTGTTGTTCTATAGTTTATCTGTTTCTTTTACTATATTTACTGTTTATACCATGCCTGTCATGATTAGTTATTTTTATTGTGTTTTTTCACTGTTTGTTACTTATGCATTGATTACGGGGGAGCTTTCTCTTTTGCAATTATTTTGCTAAGTGACAACGGGGGAGAAATAAGGATCTAACATTTTTTCGTTCAAGTGAAATACAGGTTATAAACAATTTCTTTTGATTACTATTTTGAATTGATTCCATCTTAGATGTTATATCGGCAAGGTTTGTCAACTATCAAAATGGGGGAGATTGTTGGCCCATTAGTCATGGTCAAACCTGATTTTAATAATTGATCAAACTCTGTCTCGATATAATTACAAATCAACTCAGATGTTTACCTACGACGTTTTGGACACTGCTCAACAATGGATCTCTACTTTGTTCAAGACTGAAGCTGTTTGCCATTCAGAATGTACTTCCTGTTCAGCAATATAATTTTTTATTTTATTGAGTCTAGGAATACATTGTACACCGAGTCGTACTGGCAAATAGTCTATCCTAAAACGTTTTTAAAAATTATCCTATTCTTTTACAAATGACCTACGTTTTTGAAAAACATTCTTGTTACAAAAAGCTCCTGAAGGATTTTTTCAAAGCCAAATTTATTTTCTCCAAAAATGAACAGGCAGAACCCCAGGAGAGTTCGGCCAGAGTTTGGCCATTTGGAACGTTAGCGAACGTTGGATTTTGAACTTGGCCATCCTTCAGTTGCGGTTTATTACAAAGAGTTCTGTCCGAATTCTGTCCAAATTCTGTCAGAGTTCTGTCTTTGGAAAAACTATAAATAGAAAAGTATTTCGATCATTTCAAATTACCAATTCACTTTCAATCTCTTCTCTTCCTGAGCTTACATTCTTCCAAAGAGTTCTAAAAGCTTTTATTTTCAAATTCCAAGCCAGTTACAATCCTCTAGTCGATTTGCCAGTGCGGTATGGTCTAGAAGTTTCAGAGCGATTGTAATCAGAGGCTTGATAGAAGATTCAACTCTTCACAATTGAAGTTGGTCGAGTTCTTCGCATCAAAGTTTGCGTCTGTAGAAGTTGCAAGGACTTCGTATGAAAACTTGCAGGATTTTCCAATAGTGGATTCAACTGGACACTAGAGTTCTTCCGACTGAACTAGTCCTCACAAGAGGGAAACCAGTATAAATCTCGGTGTTTGCGTTTGCCTTCTGATCACTTTTAATTTCTGTTATTTACTTTTATGATTATTATTATATCTGTGATCTAACCGCTAACAAGTTTTTAATTAGCAATATTCCGCTGCCTACTCTATTCACCCCCCTCTAGAGTATTCTGCTTTACGATTTCGTTCCTACACCAACATGGTCGGCTACCACAGCCCAAATTAAACCTAATTTTAGCCTATATAATGTCTTCTCATAACCACTTCCCTCTTTTAGAAACTTTTCTTTAGGAAACCCTAATTTCTTCTCCCTTTCATCATTCCTCCACCAAATTGATCCCAATCTTTTGTATTTGAATCCAAATCTGGAGTAGAAGAAGAAGGAGGCTAGCTTGTAAGGAGGGGAGCTTATTGGGACATAGCTTGAGGAAGGAGACTTCACTATTTGGGGCTTTTTCTTGAAGATTGGTTCTCTATAGGTAATCCCTACAAATCACCCTAAAATCCTAATTTAATTCCATAGATGCATCCATCTACGTGTCCCCTAGCTGTAGGAAAAGTTTGGTGGAAATTCGTATTGATGTGGTGTCCGTATCGGAGACGTATCAGTGTAGGCTTTTAGGTGTTCGATGAAATACCACAATAGAATTTTTACTGTTATTTTCAAAATGTATTTAAAATGATTTGTAGCCCTATAGGTGTGGTTTGATTTCATGTTTGACTGAACTAATTTTCGTGTCTATATCGTGTCGAATGAGGGGCTGGACACGCTGCACTAACAATGCGGGCAGTATTCTGCTACCCGACCGCGAGAACTCTGTGTCTGTGTCACTTGGACACATGACACTTGGTGAGTGTCTTAGGGCAGTGACTGACACATCAGCCCCTAAGTGGCGTGTCGAGTCGTGTCGTGTCGGCATCGTATTTATAAGTGCACTGATTTTATGAACACTGTGCAGTAGCCGTATCTAGGCTCTGATACGCGTGTCGTACAGAGTGTAGGCACGCCGTGGAAACAAAGTTCTGTGTTGTGTGTGTAGCCCTACGTATGGGCAACATATGGACACAACCACGTGACTCCACGTGAGTCGTGTCGTGTCCACGAGCTCGTGGACTCGCCGTACGAGCCTGTGCCGTGGCCGTGTATTGGCGAGTGTTCGTGTGTGTCTGGACACGTCGTGTCCTATTGTGTGGACACCATACGACTCGAGGGACACCCAAAGATATGCACGAGTGGTTACCAACCATTAATTTGGGATTTCTATTTGATTTTGTGTCGGATTTGGGTTTATCCCCATTTTCACTGATACGTGAACAATGACCTATTTTTTGAGATTTCGAATGTGTTTTAATTGATTTCAAATGTAATTTAAATGTTATATATATGTGATATCATCTTTGGTTATATGATTTTGTGTTGGGGATTCAATGTGGAGCTCGATTTTTGTGTGAATGAGGATACCTAGGTTTAACTGCTATAGGTTTCGAGTTTTTGATATGAGATTTCACATAAATGTGTATTGATTTGAATGAGGGATTACATGATAAATTTTCCTGAGATAACCAAATTACTGCTGTATACACAGGACCAGATTCACGTAAACATGGGAACACACTATACCCTAACGTACGTGACACTACACACACTCACTGATACACTCATAACCTGATTTTACACCCTCACTATCACTCATCTATTTATACATACACACACACACACACACATATTACTGCTGTTTTTACTGAAATTCGAGAACACCATGTAACTGTTCACAACACTCACACACTATGTAATCAAACACACACACACACACACTCCCTAGCTCACTGTCCTCAGGAACTGACACACACACACACATCCTGTCACCCTCACAACTGACACACACACACTATGTGATCTATACACAAACACACACCCCCTCATCTCACTAACAGTGGTACACACACCTACACCCTATCATACTATACAACTGAACACACACACCATGAGACAGTCCATACACACATGCACCATATCACTCTCCACTACAATGTTGACACACACACTCACCCTACTTACATATATGTGTACCATGTTTTTGTCTTGCTTGTGTATTAGGCACTAGCCTATTTGAATACCTATGTATATATTGTATAAGGATGAATATGCATAGTTTATATTTGTGTGTGATAACTTGTTAGGGCTTTGATTGTGTTTGAGTGCTAGCCTAGGCTTGGTTAGGCTTAGTGAGACTTGATTGCACTAGGATTGGCCTAGTTGACCTAGTTTGACTAGTGAAGTTGACTAGAGATGACCAAGAGTTGACTTTAGTCTAGAATGACCTAGAATTCATATAGAATGCATTGTAAAGTTTAATATTACCATTCTGGACATGTTGTGACCTGTGTTGCTCTAAATATGACTCATCTACTCTGTCTGGACATATATACTCATCGGATACTCAGGATACCAGGCGAGTATATTCTCTGACCGTTTCATACTTGATAGGATTTATATTTATGCCCTAGATTACTTTACTTGATGGTGTCACATTGTTAACATGGATTGGTACTATATGGATCCCTTCATGAGATGTTATCCCCCTCGGGAGCATCGGGTTACGACATGTCATGTGCGTTTCACTTTCATCATGTACTCCGGTGCTTTCACCATTCATATGCACTCTTGTGATTCATGTACTCTCATATTCACATAGCCCCTCATGTATACTTTATGTGCACCCATTTATAGGCTCCCATATGAAACCATGTACAATAACATAACTTGTCTGGATCCTTGTGTATTGATTGGGGTACGGAGTAGTATAAATGGTCATGTGAATAATTCTAAAGTAGTGTAATCATGTGCAAACTCTTAGAATAATCATGTGCAAATTCAAGCCGTTCACATGTCTATCTTGTACTCTACATCACTAGCCACTGTTAGTTTTTTACTTATAGTAGATATTTCTTTTTAGTCATCTCTTGTACTTTATATATATTCTCCAGCGTTTCATGTAAGTTACTCTATAGCATATTTACATTTCCTGTCATATTTTGAACTGCGTGAGATGTATTGTGCTCGTTCCTGTCCTGTCCGGACCTGTTGAAATATTACAGATGATGAGGAGTTCTGTCCTACATACTATGGAGCAGGCCTAGATGACAACTGCGAGCAGGACTCCCAGGAGGACCCAGTCCTTGCAGAGGACATTACCCTAGTAGTCTAGGCTAGTTAGCTAGACTAGTTATCTTACTTTATTGTCTTGTCTTATTTTGGATACATTATGTACTTATTTGGGATTTTGTTATTCTGGATGTTGTGGAGATGTTATCTTAGTCTCTTATACTTCTTCTCTTATTGTATTTCTTTTGGCGACTTTCATATCTATCTATCTTATCATATTTTCTACCTTAGCTGTGATTGAGTTGTACATTTCTATATTGTCCTCCATTCGGAGCGTATATATTGTACAGGTACCTTATAATTATTAGATGTATGTGACCTAGGACAGCGTTCTACCGCCGACACTCCAGCGTAGGCTGGACGTACCCACTTTTCGTGCCCCTACACTGGGTACGGGTCGTGACAATTCCCAACGTCTGGAGCAGATTTCGGGAGATAATGCTGAGAGAAGACCACGGGACGATCTACATTCGATCCACCTTGATGGCACTAACATACCGGTGTAATACAGTAGTCTGTTGTACCTGTTGTTCTTGAGCAACATGTCTTGTTGAGTGAATGTGATGTTGGGGATGATCTTCTCCGCAATATGGCAGTGTGGACATGCTGCTGGATCGTCCTCAGGCTGCTTGACCTGACTGATGAAAGACTCAACGTCCTTCAGGACTTTGTAGAGAGCTTTTCGAGTATCTTTAGACAGATGGAGGAGCTCGAACAAGGATAGCTGAGCTGGAGTATTGGAAAGTTGTGCCAGTATGTCAAAGTTGTAGGGTTTGGTTAACGCCGAAGCATTATCTCTTCGTAGAGACCTATCGAAGCGGGCCTCCTTGTGCTTCTGTTTGTCAGCTATTGGAAGTTGGAAAGGACCTACACCTTGAGCAGCCGAGGTGGTGACGGGAGTTGCCACTTCGACATGGGCTTCCTCAGGCTGAGCGTTCTACTGTGAATGCGTTTGTATAGGAAGTGCCTCCTTAGGAGAGGAGGTCACCATTCGGCAAGACTTGGTCTATAGGCCAGAATTCCTATGCGCTCAACCCAACCATACGACCAACTCAAACGTGCCAGGAAGCTCAAATAGAAACTTGGCACAATAAAGAAAAGTACTAGTTTAAAGATATTGAAAAGAAGACTTTTATTTCATATGAAAGTCTATTACATGTCTAAGGTAAGGCTTTACAAAAGGAGAACTTCTACAAAAAAAAAATCCTAAAGCTAACAGCCAAGCGTAGCAACTGCTATGCGCCCTATGCCAGGCACATCATCCGTCAGGCACATCATTCTGGTGTCTCATCTAGGCGCATCGTTTCGTCATTATGGTGCAGGCGCATCAGCACAAATCAGCCCTTGTATAGCAGGAGGAGGAGCTCTCCAAACTCGACAAGGATCGCGGCATGATGCCCCGATCTTCGGAAGCAACAGACACACTCGGCAACCTGTAGCTCTGCCAGCATAACGAAAGACGGAGCGCGGCCGTCCCGATCTTTGGATGCAACAGGCACCATCGGCCTATGTCGGGACCCGACGATCCTGATATTTGGATGCAACAGCCACTATAACAGAAGCTCAGAGCGACGGAAAGACTGGGGCAACGTATCTTCCCCCTCGGGAAGAACTCGAGTTCGGCAGTTCGCCAAGGCAGAGCTCTGGCCAAGTTCATCTTTATTCGAAATGAAGTATAAAAGCAAAACTTTACCTTATGCGGCTATTTATAAGCACGGGCATCCTACACCCGAGTGCCAAATGGCCAACGTTCCAAATTCTATGCAATGAATTTGCATTAATAGCAAATGCATCAGTCGCCTCATATTCGACTAAGTCAAGGCAACCATTAACGCCTCAAAGAACTCAACAGGCAGGCCAAAGAGGATATGACACATTGGCAGATGCGCCTTCGATATCATGCGCTCCCCATGGATGCGCCCAGGAGGCCATAGCCATGCGCCCAGATTGGCACTAACCAATACAACCCTCTCCATCAAACATTTAATACTGAATGACAAAGACGGCAACGTATTCCAAGAGCCGTCCAATCAGCTATGCTGAAAACGAAGCACCGCTGATGTCAGCACCTTGGGTCGACGACAACTGCCACGTGGCAATCCTATCATTAGTATGCGCCTCATGGCCATGAGCCCAGAAGACTACGTGCACCCCAGTAGTCATGCGCCCCCCGGCTTACTTCTGATCCCAAGTAACAGAAGACAAAGCTCTGTATGCGCCTCAAAAGCCACGCGCCTGGACTTGATCATAGCTCCTAAAGATCATGAGACCAAGTCACCTTCCATGCGCCTGATTCTAGGCGCACCCGGATGCGAAGCTCTGCATGCGCCTCAAAAGTCATACACCCAGACTCATCTATGATGCCTAAAACTCATTGACTAAGTCGCCTCCATCACTCTCCTCCAAAACCGATATCTTTGAGCAACAGGCATATGTCACGCGTCCCTTGACTCAGTTCTATTCAAAGAATGGGTGCTAACCACCCAAGATCTAGTAACAACCAAGTCTTCGCGACTGCCACGTGTCAGCTCCATCACAGCCTAGCACAGCAGTCTAGAAAATTCAACTTCAATCTAGGGCGCATCAACCATGCGTCCCCGCCAGCATCTACCACGTAGCGTTTCCACGTCCAGGCACATCCGATATATGCGCGCATGAGTAGCCAGCATGCTATCTATAAATAGAAGGATCATTCCTTCACCCAAGACACACAGGAATGGACATATATACACACACAGAGATATACAGGCAAACTTTTATATCCACGTACTGAGGCCAGAAGATACACTTAACGTCCGTTTCTCCTCGTAACGCTCCGGCATCCAGAGCAACCCAGACCTTTAGAGAGTTCAAGATCGTCGTCATATCGTCAACGGAGTCAACGCATTACCACTCGCTCCACCGACACAGTTCCCAGATAAAAATAAAAGTATACTCCTAGGACTAAGTCTAAGTCCTATATTGTATACTGTTCTGTTTGTAATTGAAATACCAAAGTTTTAATCAACAAAACCTTGTCGCATTTTCGATAGAAAACATGGTCGAAGTCTCAATTGCTGATTCGCTTACGCCTAATAAGAATTTGAGTTTTTGATTGAATGCTATTGTTAATAACAAGATGGTAACTCATTGAGTATGCTTTAAGAGAGTTCATATGTTGCTTTGCTAGTACAAGAAAAGAGATAATCTGTATGCTAAGAAGTAGAATTATTGCCTGCTAATAAGAAATAAACTGATGCATGTGTGCTAAAGTAAGATTGTTGCCTGATAAAAAGAAATGAACGTTTGCTATGTTAAATCAAATGAGATGATGCCATGCTAATATAAATCTTTGTTCTGAATATGACTCATTGTCATGCTTGATAAGAAAAGGGAGAAGCTGTTGGCTATGTGATCCGAAAAGAAAGTCGTACATCTGCAAAGACATGAAATGAACATGTCGTATATCTGCTAAGGCACGAAATGAACGTGTCGTATATCTGAAAGATCTGATCAAATCTATTACATCTGATAAAACTGCTAGAGCATATGCATTGGTCTTGGACAACTTGCACACAAATAAAATTTGTCTCTCGGGAGGTATCTTGGGGTGCCTGGAACCACTCGACCTAGGAAAGATTAGGGCCTCCACATGAAAATTGGATTCGATATCTGTGTCCTTAGCGACGAGCTGAACCAAAGAGTCACAGCGGCTAATAATAAGATTTCCCATGGGCTATCATATAGATAAGTGTTGATTGGTACAGAGCTGAACCGGAGAGTCACAGCTGCCAATCGAGTCTGCATGTGTCGATAATAATTTTGCTAAGAGCTAACGATGTAGAGACGAACAGGAAATGAATGTTGGTTATGTTATGTTTTTGCTAATCCTTTTCTTATGCAGGGATGGATCGTTGGCTATGGTAAGAATTATTGAAAAAGTGATACATTCGTTGCTAAGTTTCCTGAACATGAGTTGCTTAAAGAATAAATTATTGCCAAGAATTGCTATGTTTCGTCCAAAGAAGTTATGATAATCATGCTTGTAATTTGACCCTGAGAATGTCTTGAATAACAGAAAAGAATGCCAATGTTGTTGTCCCTAATAAAATAATATGGTTCATAAAACACGCTGCCTACTGCACATGAAATGAATAGTGATCATGCTTGAATTGAACAGTCCCTTGTATGCTTGAAATAAAATAAAATAAACTGTGACTTTTTAAAGATATTTTCAAAAGAGATGTATACTGACTTTGTATGTATGAAATAAATATAGTTAAAAAGTAGCAAGATCACATAACAAGAAATATTTTCTCACTAAATGAACAGTTATCATTTCCGACAAATGTAGCCCTTTGTTCACAATCACCAGTATGCTAATATACTGACCCACCATCAGTCTGCATGCAGATACAAGACGCATCGAGAAGGATAGTCCAAAATGAGAGCCCGAGCCTCTTCCTCAGGAGCCAGAAATCAGAAGAGATACCAAGAGAAGGACATCTGTTGCCAAGAGTTGGTTTTGTATATAAAGGGATATAATGTATGGGAACAGAATCATTATAATCTGTAAAGTTTTTGAGAGAATATAAACATTGTATCAGAGAGAAATGAGAGCTTGTAATCTGTTCAAATGATCAATAAAAAGAATTGTTCTTGTTACCATTGTGTTCAATTCATATATCTGTAAAATGTTCGCTGCTGCTTTAATTATCTGCTATATGTTCCGCTGTACTATTATTAACCTTGTCTATCTTGTCTTATTACAGGTTTTAGTCTTGTGTAAGTGCAACTTAGGCTTGTACGGTATCACGTCCAAGCAAAGATGAACGGTCTCACAGAGTCCGAAGCGAGGACCAAAGGACTCTATGGGATCGGGGCATGACACAATCGGAAGGCTGGATAGAGTCGAGCCATGGCTTGATTGCAGGAGTCATGTTCATGCTGCAGGCATCGATCATTGCCTGTTCTGGCATACCCGGACGCAACCTTAAGCATGGTTGTCGAAAACGTTCGATGAAGGCTCGAACAGTCTCCTTCTCTATCTGGCGCACTTCTATAAGAGATGACATGGTCATGTCCTTCCCTCCGTCGTAGAATCGGTCGAGAAAGAGATATGTCAAGTCATTGAAGGATGATATGGAGTGGTCAGAGAGACTACATTACCAGTTGTAAGCGAATCCCTTTAATGCTCCGACGAATAGGCTGGTGAGTAGGGCATCTTTCTTTTGGAGATGTTCCGTTTGAGACTGGAAGTAGGTCAGATACTGGCGAGGAGAATCCTTTCCATCATATGGCATCAATGTTTGTAGTTTATACTTGGGAGGGTAAAGCACTTTGTTCTATTCGAGAGGGTAAGGTTACGGAATTCCTATCTTCTGACGTTCTTTCTGCTCGTTTTGTGCTTCAAAGTGCTTGCGTAGATCTCTGATCATGTCAACCAGCTCTTCTGTAGAACTGGGAGCTGGTGAGGGCGGTAAGGTGTGAAGCTCGACATTTGAAGGAGCCGACGTTTGAGGTTCAGTGATGATCTGCGCCCGAAGATACCCGTTGAGGGGGTATACTTAATTCTCCATTGGCTCCTGGATCGGTACTGGTTAAGACAGGTGCCCTTACTAATGATTGAGATGCCAGAATGGTTTGAATCTCGAATACCATTTGAGTTAAGGATTACATGGTGGCAGAGAGGGTTCTGAGGGCCCCTTCCAGGGTGTCCATGTACTGCACGATATCCGGGGCTGGGGAGTCTGACTCTCCTTTATCACCACCCCAGCCATGTAACTGGCATAAAATAGGTAGATGTTGATGGATCGGTTGAGGCTTCGCTTTCGATATCACTTTCCTGCGAAAGAGCTTCCCCTTCTGAGACCTCGTACTGGCTACCCCCAACTACCTCGGGGTCGGTTCCATGGAGAACGTCAGCATCTTTAAGCGGAGGGTTGTCATGGATAGTAGGAGTTTGATCACTCCCAGTTGATGCTTCTTAGATAACGTCCTCATCTTTCTGAGATGATGTCGGATGGGTGCAACAGATTACAGTCGCTGGAACACAGACTGCCTGGATGATGGAGCCGTTGTTTTACAATAGCAGCAGTTGATGGTGACCATGGCACAAGTGTGCCCTGCGAGGGACGCATCGTACTTAATGGTCAGCTCTCCTGATCTGCGTTTATGAATGATCACATTATGCAAATCATGGAGAAAGAGTTTACTTTCACACCCCCTTCAGGTTCATGGCAAGGCCAAGCGCCAAGGTGGTCATGTGAATGCTGCTTCCCGTGATCCAGTTCTAGGACATGGGATACGCCCAGATCATTGGTGGGAGTGCAGCATGTATTACAACTTGAACCCACTTTATGCTCACAACCAACGTGGGCGCATGGGTTCAAAGTTACAAGTTTTGTCTCGTATGACTTGGTTTCAAGTACAGAAGATGTGCCCATACAAAACAAAAACTTTGAGAGTTGGCTCGTATCTGGTGTAAACGCACCCGAGTCGACTCTGTACAGTTTACCATCGACAACGCGCATGATTTTGGGCGCGCATCTCTGATTCAATATGGACATAGCACATTTGGGGTACATGGCCCGTGCTATCTTAGATTTCTTTGTACCAGCCCGCGAAGGCGTATAGTACTCAGAATCCAATTCATCCTCGCCATGACAACGATTGATTCTGTCGAAGATAGAGGTCCTCTCCTGCATGCCAGAGTTCATGGGCGGAAAAATGGATGCATTGTTGTTTCGTCGACGCATCTTCTTCGACTGGATAGAGGACAACTAGGAAATGCAGTCAATACTGTATTTTCCTTGCAGATGCGCTGTACTGGCGGACGTATCTTGCTTACTGACAACGCCAGCAGGAAGGCTGGGCGGCGGTGGCGTGTCCCCTTCAATGGTGGTCCTCGGCGCATCTCTTTTGTGCACCCAGACTTGGCGAGTCTTCATCGGCTTTGGCAGCCTCTTTGAAGGACTTGTGCTGCCTTCAGAGATAAACTCCTCATATGCTTGTTGATTGAGGCGCACCAGGAGTGTCTTGTGGGAGGAGCCAAGCTTGATGTCGTCAGATTGTGACACAACTTTCTCGCCAAAAGAGAAAGAAGTCTCCAGCAGGGTCGCCAGCTTGTTCGCCATCGAAAATGCGACAAGGTCCTTTTGATTGATAAACCTTGATATTTTAATTATAAATAGAACTGTATACAATGTAGGACTTAGACGTAGACCTAGGAGTACAATTTGTTTTTATCTGAGAACTGTATCTGTGGAGCGAGTGGTAATGCGTTGACTCCGTTGACGATCTGACGACGATCTGACGATGATCTTGGATGCTCTGAAGGTCTGGGTTGCTCTGGATGTTGGAGCATTTGGAGGAAAAGTAGACATTAAGTGTCTCTCTTCATTTTTGTCTGTAGATATGATGATCTTCGTGTGTGTGGAAGAATGAATGATCCCTCTATTTATAGGAAGCAGACTGGTCTGCTCATGCGCACACATGTAGGATGCACTTGTACGTAGGAATGCCACATGACTGATGCTGTGGGACGCAAGGATGATGTGTCCTGAGTCGGAGCTGAATCTGCTGAACTGCTTTGTTGGGCCGCGATGAAGGAAAAGAAGTACGTCCTTTGACTGAAATCACAAGGACGTAATCTGGGGTGTCCCTCTGATCTTCCTCAGTATCCATGGCCAGTACAAATTTCATGAATTCATCCTTGTACTTTCGGGAATCAGTACAATATACTTGATTTGTAATTTCAGGCAAATCTTTCCAGGGGTTCACTTCTACCGAAATTAAACCCAGGATTGTCGTGATAGTTGTGGAATGATTATGCACATGAATCTTTAGAGCATCTCGTAAAGTATTTGGCATGAAACTGAGTCCAGACCCAGGATCGATCAGGATGCGGTCAACCTTCATTGTATCGACATATCCCGTAAAATAGAGAGGCAGGTCATGTCGATTGTCTTCCAGCAGCATATCATCTTGTGTAAAGGTGATGTTGGGCCCCATCACACAATGACAATAAAAGTAGGTCACAGGCTCTTCGTCTGGCTTCTTAAGGAGTGTCAGACAAGTGTCAGCTTGTATCAAAGCTTCACTCAATGTTTGTCGAGTTTCTCTTGAGAGACACAGGAGTTCAAAGATTGATAACCTAGCTGGAGTATTAGCCAATTGAGCCAATATATCAAAGTTATAAGGCTTCTCGATTCCAAGAGGTAAAATCTTCTTTAATACTTTATCGAAGCGGACATGCACTTTTCCTTTGTCGGCCGTCGTCGATTTGGGAGGAGTTGGTTCCACTGGAGGTGATAAAGTTGTTAGAACATTAATAGCAGGAGAAGATGATGCTGGAGGAGCCTCCGGAGCTAAAGCAGGACTCTTTTGACCTTTTGAATAGTTTCTCAAGTAAAGTCTTCCAAACCTAGTACCAGTTAAGGCTTATTCTTCAGATACAGGTTCGAAGAACACCATATTGCAACTCTTTGTCCGAATCTTGCTTTTGGATGACTTCCTTTGACAAGATGAAGAGTTTGTCCAGATACCCAAACCAACACGTGATTGGTTATGTGAAAGGCATTGAGAAAGAGGTACAAGAGATACTTTTCCATGATTCAGGCCAGGAATCGTTTGTAGATCATATTTCATCTTCGTCATGAGTTTGAAGGATTATCGACTATATAAATGGAAGGCTGGTTGGTAATTGGCCTCTAGCTTTGGCAGTGTTGTCTCAGAAGAAGAATAAGAAGAATCTGCCACCGAGGTGAAGGTAGCAGTTAGGGAGGAAGACAATATTCATCCAATAAAGTCATATGACATGGCATATATTTGGCTGCTTTCTTGGACTTTGTGGATGAAAAAGGGCTTCAAAGTCAGCCACCAAATCAGGATGGATCCACATAATCTCTCCATTATTGTTGACAAAGGAACAAGACCATCAGTTTGTGCAAGTGGAAGATTGACAATCTCCAGTGTAGCTTTCAGGATTGGTTTGACTCCATCCTGCACATGTTGAGCAGGAAAATTGTCAAACTATAGAGAAACGACGTCAGCAGTTACGATCTTTTCATCCTGTTGAAGAGTGATTGTGCCAGATTTGATCATCCCTTAGATTTTTCCTTTGAGCGCATAGCATGCTTAAGTCGGGTGTACAATAAACCTGTGATTCACATAATATTTAGGATGATCTGTTTTATTCATTTTCTCTGGCCGCTTTGCGTCCGACAACTGAAGTTTATTGCTCTGGATTAAGAAATCAAAGATGCTCATGACATCATCCTCGTCGAAGGAGTATTTTCTTTAGGACGTTGTGCCCTTTGTGGTGGTGCCGTTGGAGTAGGTGTTGACTGACCTATGTTGACAGCTATAGCTTCTTTGCCTTTAATATTGATAGCCAAAGTCTCTTTGCCTTTGCGGTTATTTTGAAGGCCACCGCTGTTGGATGTAGCATGTTCATCTCTATCAAGATTTGGCATCCGAATGCCTAATTGTTTGAACTTGTTGACACTTTCTTCTACTGTCTTGGCATTTACTACGAAGTAAGGCCAATCCTAAAACTGTGTAGAGCCAGTCCACATGCTGATTATAGGCAATAAGTTTAATTTGCATGTGTCTATAGTAAGAGCATCTGGAGTTTCCAGAGGCATTTTGAGTGCCTCATAGTGGAATCGTTCAGTAGTTTTATTATGCCGTTGTTTGATTTTGATGAGGGCTGATATAGTCATGTCATTTGTTCCCTCAAAAAATTGTTCCAAGAACATTTGTTTAAATTCAGAAAAAAAAAGTTTATGCAACCGTCTGGCAAACTATGATACCAATCATAAGCTGCACCAGCTAAGCATCCTACGAATACTCTAGTGAGTAGAGCATCGTTTGACTGAAGTTGATGAGTCATTACCTCAAAGTGGTTGAGGTATTATCTAGGGGATGTACTATGTAATGCCCCAGTCCCAATATACAGAGGACCAAGTACGTGAACATGCCAGCTGCACATATACGAAGAATATTCCAATATAAGGAATCCTCGTATACGTACATAAGTTGTATATAAAATAATCACAGGTCAGAAAAAATAATAATCTAATCTCATCACAGCTCAACACAGAAGATATAAGAGTCCAAAATAAATAAAGGTATCAAAAGATAGCTGGGTGGACACACCCACTCCAAATAGCTATAAAAATAGTCTCACAAGATCGGAGTCCTACCTCCACAAAATAGAAAGAAAGAGATGTAAAAATATCCACTAAATGTCTCAATAATGAATAGTCTATAAATCAGCAGGAGATGTCTCGTCATCAATATAAGACGGATCTAGTGCCGCTCCGTACTCCTGTGGAAACTCGTCTAACCCTGGAGAGATAACCAGGTCCTCAGCGGCACGTAACATGATATAAGAAAATACCATGCCATGTAAACTGTGATATATAATATAAAAGAAAGGGGATGTAAGCAATAGGGTTCCTAACCATTCTACTGTGAATATGCAGTTGAGAAACAATCCTTCGACGTATGAGCCCTGGCTGTAGATGGTATCGACGTAGTCCCCATATAGGGCACCAGAGGCCTACGACCGTAATATCCGAAGATCGTCAGAGGGCATCATGTGTAAGGGGGTACGTCCATAATGCTCTGGAAAATGTCAAAGGGCACCTGGAGCCTGCATCCCCGGAGGAGCGCACAGGTAATCAGAGAAGTGCAAAGAAGCCCATACGTCATGTATTATTCTTCCCACCCAATGCCTAGTATCATCATCTCCATGACTGATATGAAACTCTAGTAACCGCCAAGTCTTCTTACATGTAATTATATTGGCAGTTACTCCTATCCGTCATTTAACTTTCGGACAGGCGCGTATGGATGTTGTCGACGTGTGGGAACTGACGGAACTCAATTTCGTTACGTGTGCATGATGAAATCAATGCGTATCCATCGAGATACCCCCATATCGACGTTTCGATCATGTATGCCAAGTTTGGTCTGATTCTGAGAAGGTTGATCGGAACGCCAAAATTGGCGGGCCCGTAACCCGATCTAACGGGCAATTTTGTACACAGCTCATCGGAATCAAAAATTGGATATACCGTTGGGTTTGTCTCCTCAAACTAGATCTGCAGATATGTAGTTTGATGACTTTAGAGACCGTAGATACTGGCATGCATTTCGGTGCAAAGTGGATCAAACGGTGGATATCGTTTTGATCAAAAAATTTTATTTTGCCCCTGTTCCAGAATTTAACTTTCGGACAGGCGTTTCCTAGAGATATCTTTTACACCAGAAATGTTTTTGATGTTTGTTTCAGCATCCGGAGTCATCTGTGAATTGTGAGTTTTTGGTGTTGCCGCTTGCGATTGTTGGATTGCCTTTCTCAAACCACAGGCAAGTATACCTTACCATAGATTCTGATTGTGCTCATTTATTTTTAGCATATTTTATTATTGCATATTTATTTCTTTTATTTGTTCTTTGTCTATATATTGTGCATCCAAGTCACACTTGAGTGCAAGCGACTAGATTTAGTCGTCCTCGTTATTTAATATCTTATTTTGCATGTCGACCTTGTGTCAGTTGACCACTCTATGAGAGCGGGATATTTTTATATCCCGTATGGCCTTGCACAAGTGTATCACACAATGAGTGAGTTCATATAGGACACGAACCTGCGTACTCGACTGGCCATCGATACGTATGGGACGTACGATGGATAGGAGGTAACTGCTATTAGTGGATCGAGTTAGAAGCCATAGCAGTTTCCAACTGGACAGGTTGTGGATACATCTTGGACAAGTGCATTGGAGGGAGGGGACAGCTACTAGCGTAGGGGCTATATTTAGTTTTTACACACATTATGGTTGGTAGTGACTCGGATGAGCGCTACTTGCTGCCCGACCGATAGTGTCTCAGATGAGCGCTACTTGACGGCCACTCTTTATTAGTTGCATGATCCTACAGCCCCTGCGTAGAACGTTGTCCTCAAAAGTGCATTACACATAGACGGTTAGGAAAACCTGTCGTGTTATAGTGGCATATTTTCACATTCAGTATTTCAGCATGTTTTCATTATCATGTTACGTCCCTCTGAGGACCTGCTGATCTCTCCAGGATTAGACGAGCATGACTATCCCCAGGAGTACGGAGAAGCTTTGGATCCTTCGTACGTTGATGACGAGGCATCTCTCACTGATACTTAGTTTTCTTCTTTATTATCTGAGACTATATAGTGGACATCTTGTATCGTCATCTTTCTATTTTTTTCATAGTTGTTTGGAGTGGGTATGTCCACCCGGCTATCTCTTGATTTCTCTTATTTTTGAGACTTATTATTCATTCTGTGTTGAGCTGTGGATGAGATATAGTTATTTATATTTTGGCTTATCATGTTATATTATTTACAGCTTATGTACAAATATAAGGATACCACCTATTAGTGTATTCTTCGTATATGTGCAGCTGGCATGCTGACGTACTTAGTCCTATGTATTATGGGATTGGGGCGTGACACCTCTAGCGTCTGAATCGTACGCTCTGACTGGTCGTCTGTCTGCGGATGGTACGACGTGCTAAACTTCAAACATGTACCCAAACTTTCTTGCATACTCCTCCAAAAGTACGAGGTAAACCTCGACTTATGGTCCGACACGATGCTAACTGGTACGCCGTATAGCTTCACAATATGCTTTATATACATATCTTTTAAAACTTCTACGGACTGCCCCACTCTAAAAGATAAGAACTAGGCTGATTTGGTAAGTCTATCAACGATCACCCATACCGCATCTCATCCACTTCGACTCTGAAGAAATTCTGTGACGAAGTCCATCGTAATGTGCTTCCACTTCCACTCGGGGATGGGTAGCGATTGCAATAACCCGACCGTCCTCTGGTGCTCGACCTTCACTTGTTGGCATACCAAACAGTTGTCCACGAAACGAGCTATCTCCCACTTTATTCCGTGCCACCAATAATACTGTCGTAAGTTCCTGTACATCTTAGTTCCTCTGGAATGAATAGAGTAAGTCGAACTGTGTGCTTTCGTCATCAACTCATGCCGTAATTCTCCATTAGGAACATAAATACGATCATCATATCACAATGTTCCATCGGGATGAATCCTCAATCTCGTATGCTCTCCTGCTTCAGTCCTCTCTCTAAGCCGTCGAAATCTAGCATCCGTGGGCAATGCCGCCATGATCCTCTCTACTAATGATGATTGCACTTGGAGATTGGCTAATACGCCATCTGCTCTAGGCAATACTACCTCGATACCAAGCTTTTGCAAGTTTCTAATCAACTCTTTCTGTGTGGTCAAGAAGTATGCCATGGGCCTTCGGCTTAATGCGTCTGCCACATCATTAGCATTGCCCGGATGATAATGTAGCTCGATCTCCACTACAAAAAAATACCCCTATTTTACAACGGTTTTAGTGCAACACTTTTATGAATGTTGCTGGAAGTATAATTTGCAACAGTTACGTAATGGTTGAACCAACCGTTTCTAAATTAAATATATTTGCAATGGTTATAGATTAACCATTGCCTAATACATTTTTTACAATGGTTCATAAACACTTGCTAAACGTTTTTCTTTTTTACAACGGTCAAGCAACAATTTTATGAATGAGCAACGGTTATGCAAGGATTTTAAGTATTTGTTACAAATTTATTAATATTTTACAACGATTACATAAAGCCTTGTAAAAAGGCTCATTGTTAGCAACGGTTGTGCAATAATTTTTGCAACCGTTGTAAGTGGACTTATTATTTGTAATAATTGTGCAACGATTTATGCTACCAGTTGTAATTTTTTTGTTTAATAACAACGTTTATGATAACCATTGTCAAAAGAATAAGCAACTATTACAAAATATTGATCTTGCAACAGTTTGTTTATAGTCGTTGTAAATTCAATGTCCAATTTAAATTTTATTTATACACAATAGGGATTTAATCATTAGAATTACTCATATTAATTGGTTCCTTGTTCGCTAAAAAAAACTATTAGATAATATGTTTAACATCGATCCAAAAGCTTCAATTGATGAAAATGATATAAATACATATATATTATATATATAAGTATTTATATACAAATAAGCTTGTAGCCTACTGGTAGAGTGGAGGCATATGATCCAGGAGGTTGGCAGTTTGAGCCCTATTGGAGGTAAAAAAAAGTATTTTTTATTTACCGTTGCTTATTATCCGCAATAATTTTTAATCGTTGCATGAAATATTTTAGGCAACAGTTATCAACCATCGTGCTTTACTCAATATTTACAATGGTTTGTAAATCGTTGCCAAATATATTATTGACAACACTATGTAACCGTTACGCATTGACGTGAGATCCGTTGCATAATACGTTATTTGCAACTATTTATAAAAATGTTGCAAAAATCTTCTATAACCGTTGCAAGAGGAATCTGCAACGCTCGAATTTACAATGGTTCCAATAACTGTTGCAGAATGATTTTATAACGGGTTATATTATTTTTGCAATAGTTTTTGACCGTTGTAAGACACCCTAGTTTCTTGTAGTGCTCGTAATCCTTCATCAACTCCAACCAACGTCGTTGTCGCATATTCAACTCTTTTTTGTGTGAACACGTACTTGAGGCTCTTATGATTATTGTAGATGTTAACCTTCTCACGGTACAAGTTGTGTCTCCATAGCTTCAAAGCAAAGGTAACCGCTGCGAGCTCTAGATCGTGGGTTGGATAATTCTTCTCATGCACCCTCAACTGTCTCGATGCGTATGCCACTGCACGACCGTGCTGCATCAATACACATCCTAATCCCTTCCCGGATGCATCGTTGTAGATCACAAATCCTCCTGGTCCTGATGGTAGTGTCAAGATAGGTGTTGTGGTCAAGCGCTTCTTCAACTCGTCAAAAATGGCTTGACACTCATCTGTCTATACAAACTCTTGTTCCTTGCAAGTGAGTCGAGTCATAGGCCCCGCTATTCGAGAGAAATCTTCTACGAACCTTCGGTAATATCCCGCAAGTCCAAGGAAACTTCTCATCTCAGAAGCTGATATGGGAGCAGGCAATGCCTTGACTGCTGTGATCTTCTCAGGATCTACCGATATGCTGTCTCCAGTAATGATGTGTCCAAGAACTGATACTTCCTTGAGAAAGAATTCACACTTGCTAAGCTTCGTGTAAAGTCGCTCGTTCCTCAATGTTTCCAAAATAGTCCGTAGATGTTGCTCATGCTCTTCTTGACACTTGGAGTAAATCAAGATATCATCTATAAAGACGACTACAAATTTGTCCAAGTACTGGTGAAAGATCTTGTTCATTAAATTCATGAAGACTTTGAGAGCGTTGGTCAAACCGTAAGGCATGACCAAGAACTCGTAGTGCCCATACCTCGATCAAAATATCGTCTTCGCAATGTCTTCCTTCCGAACCTTCAGTTGGTGAAAGCCCGATCGTAAGTCAATCTTGGAGAATACTTTTCCTCCACTCAGTTGATCGAATAGATTGTCTATACGCGACAAAGGATACTTGTTCTTCACCGTCACTGCATTCAAATCTATGTAGTCGATGCACATGTGCACTGTCCTGTCTTTCTTAGGCACAAAAAGAATGGGCGCTCCCCATGGTGACGTGCTGGCACGAATAATGCCTTTCTTTAACAAGTCGTCAATCTGTGTCTTCATCTCTACCAATTCCTTCGGTCCTAGTCGATATACTCGAGACAAAATAGGCTCAGCTCCGGGAATAAGCTCAATATAAAACTCAATATCTCGGTCAGGTGGAAGTCCTGACAAATCCTCGGGAAATACATCCTCGAACTCAGTGATGACGGGGTGCTGAGGGTTGTCCTGCATCGTCATGTGAGTCCCCAATGTAGGTGCATCACAACTCTCTCCTTCTTCTTTGGTAAACTCGAACTCTGTTGTATTCGATGGTCTAAAGACGATACTGCCCCTATGGCAGTCTATGAGAGCGAAATGCTGGCTCAACCAGTCCATTCCGAGAACCATGTCGAATGTAGGCATAGGGAATACAAGAAGTCGTGCTTTCATCTCTCTGCCACATATCACTACAGGACAAAGTCTACAAACACCACTAACAGGTACAACTCCTCTTCCAGTAAGGATTCTAACATTTTTAGATAAGGGTGTGATGGTAATGCTGTGTCTAATGGCAAAACTAGTAGCTATGAATGAATGAGTGGCTCCAGTGTCAAACAATATAATGGCAGAAAATGAAGCAACTAAAACTATACCAGCTCTGACCTCTGCCACTGTCTCTATATCCTCAATAGCAAGTGAGAATGCCGGCCTATAATTCTGTCATGGTCCCTTAGCTTTGGCCTTGTTGTACTGTACGCCTTGAGGAGGCAATGCTGGACGAGGTGCTCCTGCTACAGGCCGTGGAGCTCGAAGTGCTGAGGCTATAGGCCTCGATTTCTGTCGTGCAAGTACTATCGCCTGTTGCTCCGGACAGTCCTTGACATGTGCTGGTTGGATCCACATCTCAAGCATAATCCAAGGCAAGTCCTGCAGTCATTCTGGAGTTGTCCTTGCTTTTCGCAGTAATGGCAAACGGGCTTCTGATAAGGTGAGGGCCTTTGCTGGTACTATCCTGTGGGCCTAATGATAGGTCCTTCCTGAGTAGCTCGGGCTGGTATAACTGCGAGTGTATGATGTCTAGATGTCTGTTGCTGCTCCTTGCGAATAATCTCCTGAGCGTGAGCTTCTTCCAAGCAGCTGAATGGAAGACTCGAGACTGCGTAGTCGAATAAGATTTGAGCTCTGGTGCAAGCCCCTGATGGAATCTCCTCGCCTTCTCTAGCTCTGTCGGGATCAGTCCCGCACCAAATCTACTCAGGCAATTGAATTCAGAGTCGTACTCATCAACCGTCATATTTTTTTACTTCAAATGAAGGAACTGGTCGTAGAGACCGTCTTGAACATGGATGGAGAATAATTTCTCATAGAATAGATCGTAGAACTCCTTCCAAGTGATCCCATTGCCTAGTCGCCTTTCTTTCGCCTTCCACCAGTGGTGGGCATTGTCCTCCAAAAGTAGGTCTACTGCTGTCATCCAATCTCGAGCTGGCAATTGGGAAGCCTTCTATATCTTCTCTGTGCTAATAAGCCATTGTGACACCTCTAACGGCTTCTCCCTTCCTCTGAAAGTTTTGGGGTTCATGTCTGTAAAGTTCTTGATAGAGCTTTCATAAGGATGCAGAGCCGGTGCTGGTGCTGGTACCGGTGCCGTGG
This sequence comes from Iris pallida, assembly GCA_029216955.1. Taxonomy (NCBI): domain Eukaryota; kingdom Viridiplantae; phylum Streptophyta; class Magnoliopsida; order Asparagales; family Iridaceae; genus Iris; species Iris pallida. The sequence goes on along the minus strand of JANAVB010038613.1, from coordinate 17,912,477 downwards.
TGGAGGTCTAGCCATTGCTGTCATCATAGTCTGTCTCATCAGCTCAGTCTGCTGCCACTAAGCCTGTATCATGGCATACATGAACTGGGAAGTAGGGCTCCCATTAGTCGGTGGCGGAGGCATCTGAGGTCCCGACTGTGGCAAAAACTGCTGAGGGATTGGTGGTGATAGTGGTACATTCCCTCCTGGTGGCACAGTCGTGGTCTGCCCAGCTTGGCTGACTGGGGTACTTGTGTCTCCTAATGTACCGTCGACGGGGTCGTGGTAGGCTGTGACTGTCCTGGTTGATATGGTGTCACCGGAATCATCGGAGGATTCTGTCCCTCCATGGTAGCCGCTTCACCAGATGTGAGGGCCAAGGCGGTACGTTCACTTCTCAAATGCATACTATTGGCACGAAGAAGAAAATAGGATGATATTAGGAAAGGTTAGATATGAGGTAATTCAAATAATCAAGGAAATTTTGAAAAAATTGGAAGTCAAAGGAGATAGTAGTTCTAGAAGAGATACTGCTCCTACTCCTATATGCAGGCATGTTGGACACAGTCATGTAATCCAATAATATTTTCAGACCTGCATGGGCCACCACAAAAACATGTAACTCCCCAGTCCCAATATACATAGGACCGAGTACGTAAACATTCCAGATGCACATATACGAAAAATACAACAATATATGGAATCCTCGTATACGTACACAAGCTGTATATAAATAATGACAGGCCAGAAGAATATAATAATCTAATCTCATCACAGCTCAACACAAAAGATATAAGAGTCCAAAATGAATAAAGGTATCAAAAGATAGCCGGATGGACATACCCACTCGAAATAGCAATAAAAATAGTCTCACAAGATCAGAGTCCAACCTCCGCAAAATAGAAAGAAAGAGATGTAAAAATATCCAATAAATGTCTCAATTATGAATAGTCTAGAAATCAGCAAGAGATGCCTCGTCATCAATATAGGATGGATCCAGTGCCGCTCCATACTCCTGCGAAAACTCGTATAACCCTGGAGAGATAACCAGGTCCTCAGCGGGACGTAACAACATACAAGAAAACACCATACCATGTAAACTGTGATATATAATATAAGAGAAAGGGGATGCATGCAATAGGGTTCCTGACCATTCTACTGTGAATATGCAGTTGAGAAACAATTCTTCGACGCATGAGCCCTGGTTGTAGATGGGATCGGCATAGTCCCCAAATAGGGCACCAGGGGCCTACGTCTGTTATGTCCGAAGATCGTCAGAGGGTACCATGTACAGGGGGGTACGTCTATAACGCTCTGGGAAACGTCAGAGGGCACCTGGAGCCTGCGTCTCTGGAGGATCGCACATGTAATCAGGGAAGTACAAAGAAGCCCATACGTCAGGTATTGTAATTCCCACCTAATGCCTAGTATCATCATCTCCATGATTGATATGAACCTCTAGTAACCGCCAAGTCTTCTAACATACAATTCTATTGGCAGTTACTCCTATCCGTCGCACGCTCCACATGTATCGGTAGCCCGCCAACTATGCGGGTATGTATCCTACATGAGACTCACAACACGTGGTAAAGCAAGTGTCAAGGCCGTATGAGATATACTAATACCTCATCAACAATGGGTGGTCACTAGACTAAGTCAATGCAAGAAAAATAAATAAAAGCAAGAAAACGACCGATAGAGTTGCCTGCACCCAAGTGTGACTTGGAAGCACAGTTTTATTATAACAACAAATAAAAAATGCTGAAAATAACAATTGAAAATAAGAATATATAAATTCCAGAGCAAGGTGGCAAGGTATCTTGCCTGGTAGTGCAGAAATAGCAACTCCAAGCAATAAATCACGTAAGTAATAAATCCTAAAATCCACGAACGACTCTGAATGCTAAAACAAAAATCAAGAACGTTCCCAGTATAAAAGATATATCTAGAAAATGCCTGTCCAAAAGTCTAATTCTGAAATAGGGGCAAAATCGTAATTTTGGATCAAAACGATATCCGTTGTTGGACCCGTTTTGCACCGAAATATGTGCCAAAGTCTATGGTCTCTAAATTCGTCAAACTACATGTCTATGGATCCGATTTGAGGAGATGAACCGAACGATATATCCAATTTTGCATTTCGATGAGCCGTGCACAATTTTGCCTGTTGGATCGGGTCACGGGCCCGCCAAATTGACGTTCCGATCAACCTTTTCAGAATCGGATCAAACTTGGCATATATGACCAGAAAATTGATGCGGTCCTGATGGCGCAAGTTTCGTGTCGATCCGACGAACGTGCACGAAGTTATGGCCAAGTTTGTAAAATGTCGATATGGGAGTATCTCGACGGATACGTACTAATTTCGTCGCACACGCATAACGAAATCGGGTACCATCAGTTCTCACATGTCCGCAACATCCATACGCGCCTTTTGATGCGTATAGTGTGCGACCACGTCGTACGGTTTTTCGGGGCGCACACCGTATCAGACATATTTCTAAATTTTAAAAACAGAATTGATAATTTTTCGTAAAACTTTAACCAAGTGTAACTTTTTACTTACTGGATGAAAAGTGATTCTAGAAGGTGCGTTACAATCTCATATATATTGTTTTTGACTATCTTTAATTAGTTTGTCAAAATATTTAGTAACTGGTCCGGAAAAGAGCTTCCAAGTTGGTACTTTAAAACAGTTTTTAATGCTACAGAAAATAGGTTTTTTCGCTAACTTTGTCTCGATTTTTCGAGCAAGTTAGTGGGTTGTTTTGAAATCCGTCTTAAGGATCTCGAAGAGGGTCACGTGGGCTTCGCATCGAAATTCGTAGAAGTGAAAATAAAGGAGCGAGCATGAAGAAATTAGATCGAGAAGATGGGTACCTCGCTGTGTTTTCAAAACAGGGTGTTCTGTCTCGCGGCTGGGTTTGTCGTCGTTCTCCGGCGATACGGCAGTCGATGGCCAAGTGCAGGCAGTTGAGCAGCTGCGTATGGACGTCAGCGAGGCCTAGGTGCAGGAAATTGAAGTTTCGTAGAGAATCGAGGAAGGATTTTGACGAAATTCAATTTTCAGTTTTATGGAGTATATAGGATTTAAATCCAAAATTAACTAGGATTTGATTCATTTTTTATTCGTATTTGGGTCAGTCTAGTAGGGAATCCAATTATGAGTGTATAGGAAAAGATTTGGATCAATTTGATGGAGATTCGGATTTGTTTTGAATATTAGAATTCTCCTGGGAATATCCACTCGCGAGCACGGGGGGGGGGGGTTCGGCCAAACTCGAGTACTGTAACTTTTCTACAGTACTTTTGTTTTTATATTTTTTTCTTTTAACTTTTTCTAACTCTTTTTCTTTTTCTAATTCTTTTTCTTTTTCCTTTCTAATTATTATTCTTATTTATTTTCTAATTTAATTTCTTTCGCAATAATATTTTTGAATATATATACGCACACATGTATATGTCTTCACATATACACGTATATATAAAATTCATCCAATTATAACTCCTCAAATTCTCTTTATGTATATATATGCTCATATATATTTTTCATATATATATTTATATATATATATATATACATATAATTCATTGTTGTTATCAGTTATTATTATTATTAATCACATACTTATATTTGTTCATAATTTGTCTTAGCTAACATTTTTAATTATTTAATTATTTTAATTGCTTTTAAAAATAGAGGGTTTTACATACTCCCATCAAACAGCATAATGGTCAAAGGTTTGTATTTGGGTAGAAATTGAACCTCCTTCAAACTGAATATGCAAAAGTTTTACGGCCTCGTTAGCATCCTTCCCTGGTTGTGGAGCAAAGGACTGATTTGGTGTGTTAGGAGAAGGGACTGCATGATATGCACCACCCCCAGCACCAAACAGACTTGGAGTAGCCTGAACTGGTATTAAAGTAGTATGAGAAGACTGTACCCCAAGACCAATGTTGACGGAAGCACCCAGTGTAAGGACACAAGAAGTGGGTACGTCCAGCCTACGCCGCAGTGTTGGCGATAGAACGATGTCCTAGGTCACATACATCTAACAATTATAAGGTACATTGCACAGTTATACTCTCCGAATGGAGGAATAATATAAAGTACAAATCTCAATCACAGCTAAGAAAGATGTACGATAAGATAGATAAGAATATCAACAGAATCCATAGATAAAATATGATAAAAGAGATAATCCAAAATGTCTAAGATAAACATCTAACAAGATCCACAATCCACATCAACATAATCTCTAATACAATATCCAGATGAGATACAAATGAAATAAGAAACTAAACTAAGGGAGTGTCGTCAGCAGGTAATGGATCCTGCTGGAAGTCCAAGTCACAGGTATCCTCTAGTGCTATCCCGTAGTAAGTGGTGCAACATGCCTCATCCTCGTCCTCTGTAATATTTTCAACAGGTCCAGTCTGGATAGGAGCGAGCACAGTACATCTCACGCAGTTCATATCATGACAGGAATATAAAGCATGCAATAGAGTAAAATACATGAAATAAAGAGAAGACTGTAATGGAAATATCTACTATAAGTAAAGAGGTATAGTGAACTAGTGATTTAGAGTACAAGATAGACATGCGATCGACTTGATAATAAATATGAGAGTTTGTACATGGCTACACTACTTTAGAAATATTCACATGACTATTTCTACTCCTCCATCCCCTATCAATACACAAGGATCCGTTCAAGTTATGTTATTGTACATTATTTCACATGGGGGCCCATAAATGGGTGCACATGAATATAAACATGGAGGCTCCGTGAACATGAGAGCACATGAATCACGAGAGTGCACATGAATGGTAAAAGCACCGGAATATATGATAAAAGTGAAGCGCACATGACATGATGTATCCGATGCTCCCGAGGAGGATAACATCGTATGAAAAGATCCATATAGTACTAATCCATGTTTCCATCGTTACACCATCAAGTAAAGTAATCTAGAGAAAGAGTATAGTCCTAGCAAGTATGAAACGGTCAGAGAATGTACTCACCTGATATCCTGAGTATCCGAAGTGAAAATACTGCCTGAGGAGAGGTATCTGACTCCTATTTAGAACAGCACAAGTCACAACATGTCCAAAATGGTAAACGGAACACTATAATGCATTCTACATGATGTTTGGGTCAATCTAGGCTAAGGTCATGTCACGCCCCAGAACCAGAATACTGGAGAGCGGGGGCAGACATAGCCAGCTACGTATATTGAAGTGCAACCCACCTCTCTATATGGTTACGGCTATCTAGATACATGAGGGTTTAACTACAAGCCATCAGTCTTTTATGGTCAAGAACAAGCCTATTGTCTCAATCACAAGCAAGTAAGTAAATGTTTACAAGATGTAAGACCACCAAATATACAATAGTAAGGCGTGTCACGACCCGTTACCCAAATTGTTGGGCCGGGCCGAGCCATGTACAGCCTACGCTTAAGATAAAGCGCAGTAAGCTGTTCTAGAGATAACAAGACAAGACTAGATGTACCAACAGTTCTATAAGTGAAGAAGAATCATAAATGCTCCAAACACAAAAGTCGTCGTATATAGTGAAATATCCAAGTACAAGTAAACTGAAATGTAAAACTGGATATATGTCCAGTTACAAAATGGTATAGTCTAATACATGACTACACTAAGTATCCCAAGCAGCTAAGCAAACTAGACGAGTCTCCCCGCAGGAACATCCTCGTATGGCAAAACCGGATCCTCGGCAGTGACTCCATAATACGAATCACAGAGCAACTCCTCCTCAGTAAGTATACCTACAACGTTATCCTGTCAGGACGGGAGCAAGTACTAAATCTAGCAAACTAGCATATGAAACATGGAAATGAACATGAGAGGAATAACTGGAAAGCATGGCATCACACAGTCTATCATGGCAAGGACACATATGTCATAGAGACAGATGTATATGTAATGTTTAAAACTGTAGCAGGTACGTGATCGGTCAATAGGTGTACAATGTACTGAGGCACAATGTAAATAAAATGTACATACGTACAAGTGTAAAGGTGATATATGTACACACGTACAAATACAGCTTGGAGAGTAAGGCCTACGGCGCAGTATCATATAAAATGTAACTTTGCTCGGTACTGAAGAGGGGGTATGATCACGTACTCTACTATCAGTTTTCCCATAACCCATATTCTAATCATGTGAGAGATACATCAAGACTGTTCTAAGCATGGTAGTAACTGAAAGTACAACATGTAGAGATCTAACTTGCTACCCCAAGGATCAGCATGTAACATGGTGGGGTTTGCAGTTCATTCATGTGACAATATGTAAAGTTCGTAGAAAGTACTTGCCTCTAGCAAAGCAAAACAAAACAAGCTACGATAACAATGCTATGGATGTCTGGTAGCTCGTCACTATAGAAGTAAATATAACAACTTAGTTTTACACTAAGCTAAGACACTAGGACACTAATTGGTGAAACACGACTTGTGACTGGGCACCTAGCCAAAATGATGACTTGGCATAGGAGACCAATGTGGGGTGACACACTATGTTAACTAACTTTCTAGGGTCTTTATACTAGTGAGGGATGGGGTTCAACATGACTAAAACTCCAAATAACACAAAAAGCTACAAGTCGTAATTAATAAATAAATCAAAAGATCATTGTGTTCTAACAATTTTTGAAGTAGACAAAAAGCCTAGTTTTTCTTAAAGCAAAGTATCAAAGTGATCCTTGTTAATCATAGAAATTTATTATAATTTTCTGGAATTTATTAACCAGTACAAATATTTTATAAAAATCAGTTTTCCTAAGTATACAGAAAATGAGTTTTGGTTTCATATGCCAAACTAGTGGCAAAACAGTAAATTAAATACTACAAAAATTATACTAAATTAGCTAACTTAACATAGTATCTAAAAACTATTTTTCCATAATTTTAGCAATACTTTAAGTATTTTTAGAAAATCAAAAACAGCAGTGCACACAATAATTAATTATCTGCGTATTTTGTCCATGTATATAATTTGAACCAAAGTTCAAATACAGGACCCAAGGCCATGAATCAAGTCCAATATGACTTGTACAGGTCTTGAATGTGTGAAAACACATTTGAGCCCAAATACCCATGCTAGGCTTGGATACCAAATGGTTGCAGTAATTTAAATATACAAAAAATACTAAGTGGTAGAAAAGCAAAGTAAATATTAATATTTTATTTATGTGAAAACTTACAAAATAGTCATAAAAATATGACAAGTAATATTTATATATTTAAAATATACATATGTAAATATTACATAATTTACTTAGGCTAAATAATTATGTACTTAAATATATATACTTATAACATATATATATATATATATATATATATATATATATATATATATATATATATATATATATATATATATATATATATATATATATATATATATATATATACTATGTATACATATGTATATATGTATATTATATATATTTATTTCTTTATATAGAAAATACTTATATGTATATAAAGAAATAAATATATATAATATACATATATACATATGTATACATAGTATATATATATATATATATATATATATATATATATATATATATATATATATATATATATATATATATATATATATATATATATATATAAGACAACAAATATTATATAGTATGTAATAGTTTATTTATACATAAAGAAATATTCATATACATATATACACAAATATATATTAATAAAAACAAAGAAAAACAAAAGAAAAACAAAAAGAAAGAAAAAAGAAAACAAACAGAGGGCTCGAACTCGGCCCTCTGTGCACAGTGAGGAAGACTCGGAGCCCCACCCGCTAGCCAGTAGGCCTGAGCGGGCTTGCTGTCAGGGTGGGGCTCGGGTTTAATTTGAGGAGTTCGATTAATAATGGATTTTTAACCCGCTAAAGAAACAAACCCGACCCATTAAGTTATACCGTGTCCTGACAGTTAGGGACACGGCTAAGGAACATGACACAGTGTCTTGTGTCCAAACTCAGCACGACACGCACGAAATGATTCGGCCGTGTCCAAACTTACCAAAAGACTGCCCGTGTCCTGGCGAGTTACCCACGTGAGTTCGAGACACAAATAGGACACGGAAATAGTACTGACACGTACGTGTCCGAAGTGGGGCTGCTGTTGGGGTGGCGACTGGGCGGAGGAGCGGTCGTGGTCAGGGCGGTCGGGTGGCGCTGGGGTCGGCTCGTCGCGGCGCGTCGGATGATGGCGGTTGGGGGCGGTGGATGACGACGGTGGGGCTGGACGGGGACTCGCCGGAGTTAGGTTTAGGGTTTGGAGTTTGGGACTGTCGGCGAGGCTGACGGGGGTGGCTGGGGAGGATTAAGGGTTTGGGTTTGGTCTGGGGGAAAGAGGGGGGCTTAAATAGGGGGTCGAGGCGGTCGGGGGCTGTCGCGCTGGCCGGAAATGGCGGGGGCAGCCCGGTCGGCGGTCGTCGGTCGTCGGGCAGGGAGTGGGTAGGAATTTTACACTAGGGTCCCTAGGGTTTAGGTTATTTCATAATGGTCCCCACAGGTAAACATTGCAAATAAAATTTACAAATCCCCTCCCGCAGCTATTATATGCAAATAAAATTTGTATGAACAAATAGGAATTTGCAAACTGATATCTAAATAATTTAATAAATTACAAAATGCATTAAAAACATTTTAGAAAATTGCAAATTAATATTTTAATATATAAAACTCATTTAAAAATTCTAGAAAAATTCCTAAAAATTTAAATAATTATTTTAAGGCCATAAATGACATTTAAAAATTAATTAACACTAATTTAACTAAAATTTGAAAAACAGGGGCTTACAAGGCGTCCCAAACATTACATATTTAGCTGATCATGAAGCTAGTCGTTTACAAAATGTCAGGACTAGCAAGAGTTTAGTCATACATGATCAACCCTAGGATATGTCAATCATGTTACAGCCAGTAGGCAGAAAGTAAATAAAGGTACAACCGAGCTAACAAGTGCTCGTCGGCTAAACGCCTCAAAAGAATAATTTTACAATAAAGTGGGAGAACAAAAGAAACCCACTCGTTGCCAGGACCGGGGTTGTAACCTTTCACCTGAATAGAAACCCGTCTTAATTACTATTGGTATAGTAGAGACAATAAACGAAGAGAGGACACAGAACTGCTCCGGGAGCCAGGTTACAACCCTTAAACCAAACAAGGACCGGGGTTGTAACCCTTCACCTGAACAGAAATGGACCCCTGATCTTTATTGCTAAGGCCAGCATAAGTAATTAATCATACTGTTGAAGTGAAGTAAAACATGACGAGCATGGCATGGGGTGCAATAAGACAATAAACGAAGAGAAGACACAGAACTGCTCCGGGAGCCAGGTTACAACCCTTAAACCAAACAAGGACCGAGGTTGTAACCCTTCGTCTGAACAGAACTGGTCCCCCGATCGTTTATTGTTAAGGCATGTCATGTCATAATCTTGTACAGAATCAGGATAAGACTAAGCTGGAATAAACTCCATCCAATCAATCACGGCCAATCAAGAGTACGGCTTGATACTTTAACTAACTAGGGTTATCACAGGCCTAGTTACTAGCAAGATGCAATGAGATTATCCCAACAGCCACAAGCCCTGCAGACCATCCGATTATCCGGGTCGAATGTCCGTTTATGAAGGGTGCACCACATGACTGTGTGCTGGAAATGTGTCCTACTCGTAGGTAGGCTACAAGTCCATTTAATGTGCCCAGATAACGGGATTGTCTGTAGCTGGGAATCTCTTCATGTCTACTGAATTATTCTAGTTTTATTAGCCTTAGTCAATTACTTTAGGTATCCCTGACCGTGGTACTCAGGGATCCCTATCCTAGACATGATGCAAGACAGTACTGGTTTATTTGTACAAACGCAATCACCTACGGTGTCCAGGTCATTTCATACTTGTCATGTTAAGCTAACTGTTGTGACAGCGTATTTGTCAGATTACTTGTCAAGAATGCGCCATGGCGGGCCACTATCGTGTTCTATTCTCACATTATCGTAAATGAGAGAAACTTGCATAAAATAACTAGTGACATATTCTTGAAGCTAAGGAAAAGATCTACAACTTTCATGTTTTGAGTTTTTCAAGATTCTAGCTACAAAACAACTTAAACAGGCAAACACAGTGAAATAGAGCAATTTCGGCGCATGGGATTCCTGTACAATCGGTGCGTGGGATTCCTGCACCATCGGCACATGGGATTCCTGCACGATCGGCGCATGGGATTCCTGTACCATCGACGCATAGGATTCCTGCGCCATCGACGCATAGGATTCCTGCACAATCGACACATGGGATTCCTGCACCATCGGCGCATGAGATTCCTGCACAATCGGCACGTGGGATTCCTGCACCATCGGCGCGTAGGATTCCTGCACCATCGGCGCATGGGATTCCTACACCATCGGCGCGTAGGATTCCTGCACCATCGGCGCATGGGATTCTTGCACCATCGGTGCGTGTGGGATTCCTGTACCATCGGCGCGTGAAAAACTCACGTTGCGTCTTCAGTACATGCGCGTAGGGAACCTACGCGCATAACACGCTCGGAGTTAAGGGATGCGTTGTCGGGACTTCACAGCGCATGGCCTCCTGGCGCATGGCCTCTCGGGCGCATGGGGGTCATCGTCCCCAATCAGCAAGTTCAGCCATAAAAGTTTCGAAACTTGTAATGGCCATAACTTACTCATCCGAAGTCGAAATCAAGCGAAACAAAAGCCAAAACTGCATGAAATTAAATTCCCTACAAAATCGAACCATTAGTTTTCAAAAATAACTAAGTTTTAGAGATCAAAACCAAGAAAACCGAAAAGTTACAAACTTAGATATACAAGAATCCATCCATCAAATCCAAAAAATGTCAAGTTCTAAAGAGGCTTAGAATCAAGTAAGGAAGAGAATGGATCAATAAAACTTGAGATCCATCATAAAAAAAGTTTGCACTTGCCTAAGCTCTCCCTCTCTCTCCTCATGGTGGTTGAAGAAGTAATGGTGGAGAAGAAGAAGTAAATGAAGAGAGAGAATGAGGGAATAGAAAATATAAATGAGGGTGGTGGTGGTAGGTGGTGGTTCGGTCCACCTAAAATCAAGTCAAGCCGAACCAGCAACAAGTTGAACCGAACCAAGAAGGAAATACGAAAATAACCATGCAGAAAAATATGCAATACGAGTCAAGAATACGTACACGTATACCAAGATACGTAATACGAACCACGGGCATTATAGCTCTACCCACCTTAAAAGAATTCCATCCTCGAAATTTAATTAAGAGGCTAGAGTGGCAAGGACAAGCTATACTAATCGTACGCTATAACAAGTAGTCTATCATGCAGTCATTTATTCAAGCAAGGAATTGAAAGCTTAAGGCATAAGGAATACATTATACCTTACGAGTCAAACAGGTCGGGATATTGCGATCGGATATCATCCTCACGCTCCCACGTTGACTCACCCAAAGAGTGATGACCCCAAGCAACACGGACAAAACTAATAGTCTTGTTCTTGAGTACCTTCTCTCTCCGGTCCAATATAGACACGGGCCTCTCCTTATATGAAAGGTTGGTACCAACAACCAATTCTGAATGATCCAGGATGTGGCTCGGGTCCGGGATATACCGTCGCAGTTGGGATACATGGAACACGTCATACACCTCACGTAGCGACGGTGGAAGAGCGAGACGATAGGATACATCACCTACTCGCTACAGAATATCGAACGACCTAATATACCTAGGACTAAGCTTTCCCCGTACGCCGAAACTAATGACGCCACGGTTAGGCAAAATCCTCAGGAATACATGGTCGTCGACAGAAAACTCAAGAGGGTGCCGATAAGAATCGGCCCAATGACGCTGACGATCTTGGGCAACTCGAAGATGATCTCTGACTCTCCTGACCACTTCAACGGTTTGAGCAATCATTTTCGGATCGAGCATCTGCCTCTCTCCGACATCGTCCCATGCTAGCGGGGATCGGCACTTCCTACCATACAGTGCCTCGAACGGTGCCATCTGGATACTGGCCTGGAAACTGTTGTTGTATGAGAACTCCACCAGGTGTAGGTGATCTTCCTATGAACCACCGAAGTCGAGCGTACAAGATCTCAACATATCTTCGAGAGTCTGGATCGTGCATTCCGACTGGCCATCTGTCTGTGGGTGATATGCTGAGATGAACTGGAGGTGAGTCCCCAAACTCTCTTGCAGGCTACGCCAAAAGTGCGACATAAATCTGGAATCTCGGTCCGAAGTGATACTGACTGGAACACCATGAAGCCTGACGATCTGTCGGAGATACATCTCTGCTAGCTGAGCCGTCGACTGACCAACTCTGGACGGGAGGAAGTGAGCCACCTTCGTGAGCCTGTCTATGACAACCCAAATAGCGTCTCTGCCAGCCGAGGATCTAGGCAATCCATTCATAAAATCCATGGTTATATGCTCCCATTTCTATTCTGGAATCGACAAGGGCAGAAGAAGTCCAGCTGGCCTCTGATGTTCAGCTTTAACTTGTTGGTAAACCAAACACCGAGAGACAAACCGGGCTATCTTCTTCTTCATGTCATTCTACCAAAAGTGCTGACGGATATCACGGTACATCTTCGTGCCACCGGGATGAATGGAATACTGCGAACTGTGGGCCTCTGCCATGATCTCCTGTCTGATATCTCTATTGGGTACACAAAGACGCTAACCATGTCGAAGTGTACCGTCTTCATGGATACCTAACTCTGGTCTTCGTCCTGCCTCACACTCTGCTCTGAGTCGCTGAAGCTTGGAATCTGCTGACTGCGCCATCCGAATCCTCTCGACTATGCTGGACTGAACTTGCATACTAGCCATCAATGCCATACAGGAAAGGAGAACAACTTCGATACCCATCTTCTGAAGATCTGCTAACAGCTCTGGTTGCGCTGCTAGAAAATAAACTCCGGCTCTCCTGCTCAATGCATCGGCAACAACGTTGGCCTTCCTTGGGTGATACTACAGGTTGACATCATAATCCACTAGCAGCTCTAGCCATCTCCTCTGACGCATGTTAAGATCCTTCTGGGTAAACAAATACTTCAGACTCTTGTGGTCGGTGAAAATTTCTACCCTATCTCCATACAAGTAGTGCCTCCAAAGCTTAAATGCAAACACTACTGCTGCCAGCTCCAAATCATGGGTTGGGTAATTCCTCTCATGATCACGAAGTTGCCGTGACGCATAAGCTATTACCTTCCGATGCTGCATCAGAACACATCCTAATCCTCTGCCCGAAGCATCACAATACACCGAAAACCCTCAGATTCCATCTGGAAGCGTGAGAATAGGAGCCGTCATCAAGCCTCGCTTCAACCTTTCAAAAGAATCCTGGTACTCTGCTGTCCAAGCAAACTGCACATCCTTGCGGGTCAACTGGGTCAATGGCGCTGAAATTCGAGCAAAGTCTGAAACAAATTGCCGGTAGTAGCCGACTAAGCCAAGAAAACTGTAACTTTCTGCCGCTGTGCTAGGCACTAGCCACGACTCAATGTCCACGATCTTCTGGGGATCCACTTCTACTCCTCCTCTGGTGATGATATGACCCAAGTACGAAATGTGATCGAGCCAGAACTTGCATTTACTAAACTTGGCATACAACTGGTGCTCCCTGAGAATCTGGAGGATGATTCTGAGATGCTGCTCATGCTCTGCTTCACTCTTCCTATAGATCAGGATGTCGTCTAGGAACACAATCACGAACTGATCCAAATAAGGCATAAAGATACGATTCATGAGGTCCATGAATACAGGCGGTGCATTAGTTGCTCCAAATGGCATCACAAGGAACTCTCAATGCCCATACCTAGATCTGAAAGCTGTCCTCGGGATGTCCTGCTCTCTGACACTGATTTGATGGTATCCTGATCGCAAGTCAATCTTCGAGAATACTGCTGCCCCCTTGAGTTGATTAAACAAGTCATCTATCATCGGAAGAGGGTATATGTTCTTGATTGTTGCTGAGTTCAAGGTACGATAATCTATACATAATCTGGACGTACCATCCTTTTTTTTCACAAGAAGCATCGGGGCTCCCCAAGGTGATCCACTAGCACGAATAAATCCCTTGGTTCTGAGTTCTTCAATCATCTTGTACAATATCTTCAATTATGACGACGCTATTCTGTAGACTCTCTCTGACACTGGGGCTGTTCTGGGAATCAAGTCGATGGTGAACTCTATCTCTCTCTCTGGGGGCATCCCTGGAAGCTCTTCTGGAAAAATATCTGGAAACTCTTCGACTATCCGAGGTAACTGTACTGCTGCTACTGTCATTCACGACATTGGAGGAAAAGGTTCAACTTCGTCTCGGGAGAAGGAAAACTCCGGCTCGCCTGGAATGCTAAAAATAACCCTGCCAATGTGGCAGTCTATCCTAGCATACTGGTCCCTCAACCAATCCATCCCTAAGACCACATCATAATCGGCCATCGGGAACTCTATCAATCTAGCGAGGAATTCTCTATCGCTAACTACGATCCGACACGAGGAAAACACTCTATCTACTCCCACAAGTCCGTTACCAGTAAGTATATTGAGCTTTACTGATAATGACTCGGGCTCCAATCCTACCCGTGTCGTAAATCGTGCAGATATAAATGAATACGAGGCACCAGAATCAAATAATACTGAAGCTGGAAAGGTGTTGACGAGAATAGTACCTGCCACTACCTCTCCTGGTGCTATTTCTTCTTCTCTCATGGTCAAGGCCAGCACTTGACCATGTCCTCTAGGTGCGGGTCCCCTCTGCTGAAAATTCTTCTGCCTGCTGTGGATCAGGGCTTGTGCTTGGGCATACTGCTACGGTCTTTGCTGCTGGAATGCCTGGGCCTGCGTCGGTAATGGCCTCGGGAACGGGTACTGCAGCTGCTGCTGCTGCTGGACTGGTGCTGGTCCTCTAACTGAAGGACTAGAGAAGGCCGATAAACTTTCCCTACTCGGGCAATTCCCAATCCTGTGGTCCGAGGCACCACAAACCAAGCACAAACCCTGTGCTCTGCGACAATCTGATACCACATGCCCTGGCTTCTCGCAGTGTGAACATCCCACTGCGGAAGACTGCTTCTGCTTCTGCTGTTGAGGGTGCATCGGGGTAGAATGTTGAACCGACGTCACTGAGGCCACCCGCCTCGGAGCTCCAATGGTCAAAGCCCTGGCTGCCGGGGCTAGAGCTGATGACTGATTCATCTGGCCGTGAGATCGCTTCGGACCTCCGGTTCAATCCACGATCCTCTGGGAGTTATACTCGTGCCTCCGGGCTGCTCAACACTGCATCAAAAGTCTGATGCTCAAATTGCTCCACCGCCAATAAAATCTCTAGGTGGAGCCCCTGCTGGAACCGCTGGGCTCTATCGAACTCGGTCGCCACCAAGGTGGGAGCAAACCGACAGAGTTTTGAAAACTCGGCCGCATATCCATCGACCGTCCTGCCCATCTGCTTCAGATTGGTGAACCTCGTCTGTAGATCGTACCGAGCTACAACATTGAAGTACTTGGTCTGGAATCTCTTCCTGAATACTGCCCATAAAGTAGGGGCCACTAATCTATCGGCCTGCGCTGCCCACCAGCTGCGGGCGAGATCCAATAGCTGTAGGCGTACTACGGCCACCTTCTCGTTCTTTGGAGTCCTGGATGCTTCTAGAATCACCTCTGTGTCCTGAAGCCATGCATCTGCAGCGATCGCATCTTCACTGCCGTCGAAGAAGGGAAGGTTCAAGCGCTTGAAGCTGTTGGCCGCGCTATTACCCTGATGACCTCCTCTGGTCAAAAGCATCTGCCACCACCAGGTACAAGGCATCTCCGCGACGATCCTGGGAAGCTAATAGGGACCTGATGAGACCCACCAAAGTGCCATCATCAGGCTCTGCAGGCTGGACGGGCTGAACTGGTGGCTCTCCTTCAGTAGGCATGACTCTGGAGGCTACTCCTGAATGTTGGACTTGATCTCCGGGTTGCTGCTGGTCCGCGGGAGGTGCTCCGCCTTGCTGATCGACAGGTCCAGGAACAATGCCACTGAAGAAGACGACATAGGAAACAATAAGGAAGGACCAGGATAGATCAACGATACAAGCATGTGATCAAGTCAAGATTTTCAGAGATCAAGAGGATACGAGCAGAGATCAAGGAAGAGTACTGATTGAGACATCTATTCGATAAACCCTCACATATCTTGATTTGTAAGACCTGCATGGGCCACCACTTAAATCATGTCATGCCCCAGAACCAGAATACTAGAGAGCGGGGGCAGACATAGCCAGCTACGTATATTGAAGTGCAACCCACCTCGCTATACGGTCACGGCTGTCTAGATACATGAGGGTTTAACTACAAGCCATCAGTCTCTTATGGTCAAGAAGAAGCCTATTGTCTCAATCATAAGCAAGTTAGTAAATGTTTACAAGATGTAAGACCACCAAACATACAATAGTAAGGCGTCCCAAACATTACTTATTTAGTTGATCATAAAGCTAGTCGTTTACAAAATGTCAGGACTAGCAAGAGTTTAGTCATACATGATCAACCCTAGGATCTGTCAATCATGTTACAGCCCGTAGGCAGACAGTGAATAAAGGTACAACCGAGCTAACAAGTGCTCGTCGGCTAAACGCCTCAAAAGAATAATTTTACAATAAAGTAGGAGAATAAAAGAAACCTACTCATTGCCAGGGTTACGCCTGGTGGTCACCATCTGGCTGAGAGGTAGGTAGATCCTCTGGAGCTGCTCCGATATCTGGCCACACAAAACCAGCTGGATTAGACCCCAGAAAGAGCAAGTGCAACAAAGGAGCTTCACTTAGGAACTAAAACCAACATATCACAATAGAATATTAAAGATAATAAATAAAGAATTGATAATAATAGAGATAACAACAATAAAGTGAGTACGAAGAAACCATTCAAGTAGCTAAGTTACAACCCTTAAACCAAACAAGAATCGGGATTGTAACCCTTCACCTGAATAGAAACTCGTCTCAATTACTATTGGTATAGTAGAGACAATAAACGAAGAGAGAACACAGAACTGCTCCGGAAGCCAGGTTACAACCCTTAAACCAAACAAGGACCGGGGTTGTAACCCTTCGCCTGAACAGAACTGGACCCCTGATCTTTATTGCTAAGGCCAGCATAAGTAATTAATCATACTGTTGAAGTGAAGTAAAACATGACAAGCATGGCATGGGGTGCAATAAGACAATAAACGAAGAGAAGACACAGAACTGCTCTGGGAGCCAGGTTACAACCCTTAAACCAAATAAGGACCGAGGTTGTAACCCTTCGCCTGAACAGAACTGGTCCCCCGATCGTTTATTGTTAAGGCATGTCATGTCACAATCTTGCACAGAATCAGGATAAGACTAAGCTGGAATAAACTCCATCTAATCAATCACGGACAATCAAGAGTACAGCTTGATACTTTAACTAACTAGGGTTATCACGGGCCTAGTTACTAGCAAGATGCAATAAGATTATCCCAACAGCCACCAGCCCTGCAGACCAACCGGTTATCCGGGTCGAATGTCCGTTTATGAAGGGTGTACCATATGACTGTGTGCTGGAAATATGTCATACTCGTCGGTAGGCTACAAGTCCACTTAATGCGCCCAGATAACAGAATTTCCTGTAGCTGGGAATCTCTTCATGTCTACTGAATTATTCTAGTTTTATTTGCCTTAGTCAATTATTGTAGGTATCCCTGAACGTGGTACTCAGGGATCCCTATCCTAGACATGATGCAAGACAGTACTGGTTTATTTGTACAAACGCAATCACCCACGGTGTCCAGGTCATTTTATACTTGTCATGTCAAGCTAGCTGTCGTGACAGCGTATCATGTCAGATTTACTTGTCAAGAATGTGCCACGGAAGGCCACTATCGTGTTCTATTCTTACATTATCGTGAATGAGAGAAACTTGCATAAAATAACTAGTGACATATTCTTAAAGCTAAGGAAAAGACCTACAACTTTCATGTTTTGAGTTTTTTAAGATTCTCGCTACAAAACAACTTAAACTGGCAAAAACAGTAAAATAGAGCAATTCCGGCGCATGGGATTCCTGCACAATCGGCACGTGGGATTCCTGTACCACCGGCGCATAGGATTCCTGCACAATTGGCGCATGGGATTTCTGCACCATCGGCGCATGGGATTCCTGCACCATCGGCGCATGGGATTCCTGCACAATTGGCGCATGGGATTTCTGCACCATCGGCGCATGGGATTCCTGCACCATCGGTGCATGGGATTCCTGCACAATCGGCGCATGGGATTCCTGCACCATCGGCGCATGGGATTCCTGCACAATCGGCACGTAGGATTCCTGCACAATCGATGCGTGGGATTCCTGCACCATCGACGTGTGGGATTCCTGCACCATCGGCGCATGGGATTCCTCACCATCGGCGCATGGGATTCATGTACCATCGGCACATGGGATTCCTGTACCATCAGCGCGTGGGATTCCTGCACCATCGACGCGTAGGAAACTCACGTTGCGTCTTCAGTGCATGCGCGTAGGGAACCTACGCGCATGACACGCTCGGAGTTAAGGGATGCATTGCCGGGACTTCACAGCGCATGGCCTCCCGGCGTATGGCCTCCCGGGTGCATGGGGGTCATCGTCCCCAATCAGCAAGTTCAGCCATAAAAGTTCCGAAACTTGTAATGGCCATAACTTACTCATCCGAAGATGAAATCAAGCGAAACAAAAGCCAAAACTGCATGAAATTGAATTCTCTACAACATAAAACTATTAGTTTTCGAAAATAACTAAGTTTTAGAGATCAAAACCAAGAAAACCGAAAAGTTACAAACTTAGATCTACAAGAATCCATCCATCAAATCCAAAAATGTCAAGTTCTAAAGAGGCTTAGAATCAAGTAAGGAAGAGAATGGATCAATAAAACTTGAGATCCATCATAAAAAAAAATTTGTACTTGCCTAAGCTCTCTCTCACTCTCTCTTCCTCCTGGTGGTTGAAGAAGTAATAGTGGAGAAGAAAAAGTAAACGAAGAGAGAGAATGAGGGAATGGGAAATATAAATGAGGGTGGGGGTTCGGTCCACCTAAAATCAAGTCAAGCCGAACCAGCAACAAGTTGAACCGAAGCAAGAAGGAAATGCGGAAATAACCATACAGGAAAATACGCAATACGAGTCCAGAATACGTACACATATACCAAGATACGTTATACGAACCACATGCATTACAGGTCAACCTTTGGTCAACTCTAGTCAACTACACTAGTCAAACTAGGTCAACTAGGTCAGTCCTAACCTAGACAAGTCTCACTAAGCCTAACCATGTCTATCCTAGCATTCACACAAGTCACAACACTACACAAACTATCAACACACCATTTCATGTATATATATACACACATATACACATAATGTATACATAGGCATACATATAAGAAAACCATATAGGGCTATATGCCTATATACATGTCTATATTGGCATACACTTATATACATATTCACCATATTTACATATACAAAATACATATATGCAAACATACATATATATTACATATTATCTAGCAAGAATATATATATATATATATATATATATATATATATACATATATATACATATATATAGAGAGAGGGATAGAGTGACAGTGGTATATATGTGTGTGTACCATGTGTGTGTGTGTGTGTTTACAATATGTGTTCTCAGGTTTAGAGTGTAGCAGTAGGGTGTGTGTGTGCATAACATTAGAGTGTGTGTGTGTGTTCAGGTTCTCAGGTTTTGTGTGTGTGAGTGTCTAAATGTGTGTGTGTGTATTAGAAATCAGTGTAGCAGTAGAGTGTGGGTGAGTGTGTGTAGCAGTAGGGTGTTCTTAGGTTTCCTGTGTGTGTGAGTATCTCAATGTGTTCAGATTTCATCATAGGGTTGGGGTGTATGTTAGAAATTAGTTTTCAGTTTTTTCCAGGTTACAACAGTTCATGGTGTGTGTGTGTGTAATTCATAGAATCGGTTTTCAGTTTTAACACCCATTAGCATTTCGAAAACCCATTAATCCAAGATAACATGAATCCCAACATGTAGACTTAATCTTAGACATAGAATAGGACCTAACATTATAAATTAATCATTTAACAATAGTGTAAACATCATTAAAAACTCAGGAAATGGTTGACAGAACTTTGTATCAGAAAAATTAGGGAAAACTCAATTTCAAAATCAAAACACAGTTAATACTCAATTTAATGGGTTGGTAAATGATAGTGCACATGTGTATGTGTCACGTAAGTGTCATGGTGTCCATAAGCTGGACACAAACGTTTCCAATATAAAACTGACACACGAGAAATACTAAAACAGTGCATTGTCTCGTGCACGAGTTTACCACGTTCGTGGACACGACACACGACACATGTGTCCATGTGGTCTTGTCCACGTGTAGCCTAGCACTAGGGATACACACTGAACACATTATGAGGTGTCCACGTGTCCCCGTGTCGGTGTACGAGACGCGCATCCGAACTCAAACTTGCGCAGCTACACGCAGGCAAAGATCAGTACGATCGAAATTTCTCTCGATCCGCTCGATCGTTTAGCCTCAAACTTCGTGTGCAAGGTGGCAGTCAATGCCCCTTCGTGTCCAAGAAAAATTAGACCCAAACATGTCGTATCCAGTGCACACGACACGTCAAGCAGCAGGACATTGCTCGAGTGCACAGCGAGCATGTTCGTGTCTTCGTATGGACACGACACGACTCAAAAATCAGTTCAGAGCTTAGGAAAATCAAAGAGCACATTAAAATGAATAATTCCATTCAAAAATATTTTGAAAATATAATGAAAAAGCTCTCAAAGGCATTCACACAAACACTTAGAGATAGAAACTGATACGTGTCCGATACGAACACGAAACCAATGCAAAACTTTACCAAACACACACCACAGCTAGGGGACACCTAGATCTAGGCTACCATGCAAGGAAATTGAGATTAAATGATAGTTTGAGGAGTTTACCTATAGAGTATCAATCACAAGGAAAGCCCCAAATAGAAAGATTCCTTTTGCAAGCCAAAAGCTCCAAATTGTACCAAATCTGAGATTTCTCTCCATGAACAGAAAATAGAGTGGGATTACGTTCTAATGCAAGGGACTAGAGTCAAAAATAAATTAAAATAAAAGATTTATGGATTGAGGAAGAATGACCAATACCTCTTTCTTTCCAAAAGTTGTTATGATGCAAAAGAGGCAATAACTAGGAAGAGAGATTAAATAGGGGGGAATTCCCTATATGGCCGGCCAAGTAAAGAAGGAATTAGGGTTAGGGTTATGACTAATGATCTTGGGCCAAGTTTTAATGCTAATAAAATCAATCCATAAGTCAAAAGTCCATGCTCTAAATCATTTATTCTCTATATGAAACTTGATTCAAAATAACTTAACTTGGGTTGACTTAAGTTAGACTAGGGTCCCACCTTGCTCATCAAGTCACCATAGCTAAAATCAACATCTAGGTTAGTCTCCAAAGTCTCAACTAACAAAGGTCAAAAATAACAACCATCACTCTAATAATTCAAAATAAATCCAAAATTCTCAAAATGACCAAAATACCCTCAAGCTAAAATGTGGTAGTGACAGCCTAGCATGGGTTGATTGGACTTAGGTGAGCCTATACATATTCGGGGTCTAGTCGAGTCATGTTGGACTTGGTTCATGGCCTCGGGTTCCGTATCTGGATTTCGGTTCAAATTCAAGTACGTGGACAAATACATTAAATAATTATTTATTTAATTTTAGAATCTATGTTTTATGATATTTGAATTTTCATACAATTTTTTAATGCTAAATAAATTCCAAAAAAATTATTATAAAATACTATGTTATTTAAGCTAATTTACTATAATTTTTCTAGGATTTAATTTACTGTTTTGCCACTATTTAAAAATAGGAAACTATAACTCATTTTCAATGTACACTTGTAAACTAATTTTTAAGAAATACTTACACTGGATTATAAATTCCAAAAAATTTATAATAAATTACTATAATTAACAAGGACCAAATTGATATATTATCTCATCTAATTTAGGACTGTCTAACTATCTTGATAATTATTAGAACACAATGTACAGTCTGAATAATTAATTGATTAATATTGACTTGTGTGTTTTTATGAATTTTTGGGATATTTTAGTATCAGGGCCTTACCCTACCATAGTGTAGAGACTACTTGTTGGTCTAGATGTTGTAACACCCCACTTTGGACTGCTAGAGCATCACTTAGCTAGTATCCTATTAGGAGCTAGCCGTGCCACACCTCTAGTGTAAATCTTAATCATAGTTTAGAGACTGAGATTGTATATCATTTTGACAGGACACCAGACATCTATAGCTATATATTCTTATCCTTGCTTTCCTCGAGGCAAGTACCCCAACAAACTTGATTTACTGCATATGATAATGAACTGTAAATGAACCATGTTAAAATATTATTTCTTGAAACTGTAAGTCATATCTCCATAGGCTTTATACTAGTTCTCAGTACATGCCACGCTCTGTACTACTCTTAGTATCACTCACATGTTATAAAATGGGTTATGGGGAAACTGTTAGTTGAGTACGTGATCATGTTCCCCTTCTCCGTATGTATGTACCGAGCAAGGTCACATTCTATATGCAACCTTGTCGTAGGTCTGATCCCGCATTTGTGTATGTATGTACACCGATGTCGTTAAATGTACATATGTGTATTTCAGAATTTTGATATGTACACAATACATCCTATTTACTTATTTATCGATCACGTACGTGCTACAGTTTTAAACTTTAAACAAATATATGTTGCCATGACAAAATGTATCTAAACTTGATAAACTGTAATATGACATGATTCTGTTATTACATTTGTTTTCATTTCATGCTCAGTATTATGTTTGTAGTACAAAGTACTTGCTCCCGTCCTGACAGGATAAAGTTGTAGGTGCACTATCCGAGAAAGAAATGTTATGTGATACCTACTACGGGACTGCCTTAGAGGACTGGCCTTTGCTCCAGAAGAGGCCCAAGCGGGGAACCTTGCTTAGTTGTCTTTTCTGTTTTAGACTTAAACTTTGAGTTGTTACAACTTTTACTTGGTTACTAGACCTTGTCTCCAATTCTTACTTTGAAAGTGTAATAACCTATAAAACTTATTTATTTTTGTCAATAGATGTTGCGTTGTGATGAACTCTTAAAATGCTTTAATATATGTCTATTTGCACACTTAGTACCATTTTGTCTATCTCTTAGAACAGCTTACTACGCTTTAACCAAGAGCCCAACAATTTGGGTAGCGGATCGTGACACTTTCCACCCACAGTGCTTCGGATTGTCATGTTGACAGAAGCGTACAACAAATCATCTACGTCCGCTATTACTGGTTCAGGAGTCTGAGCAAAGTTCAAACGGTCGAAGATAGACCGCTTAGTTGACTGGCAATAACATTTGATGACTACCTCGTGGTGATGTTTACAATGATGTTATTGTTGTGGAGCTACAATTCGATGAGACGACCTTATAATCTTCTGCTTCTGTGCAAGAAGTTCACGGAGATCGGTTAACAACAGGACGAGAAGAAGTCGGAGGGATATATTCCATGATGACATTGGGAACATGATTTCGGTTCTTGAAATGACATATACCCTTAGTGTACAAAGAGGTGCTGAGTTGATTGGCATAGGTAAAAGGATTCTTGACTTTAAGAGTCTTCCTCTGGTACAAATTGGCTGCTGGTGCAGACTGTAACTGGCGCGCATTATGACTTGCTGAAATGGCTCTTGACTGGCTCCTGTTAAGATGGGCGCACAAGTCAGCTAGGTGCATCAC
The DNA here is from genome assembly GCA_029216955.1 of Iris pallida. Lineage (NCBI taxonomy): Eukaryota > Viridiplantae > Streptophyta > Magnoliopsida > Asparagales > Iridaceae > Iris > Iris pallida. The sequence goes on along the minus strand of JANAVB010038613.1, from coordinate 17,888,591 downwards.
TAGTGTGTCTGTCTGAGACACCAACAACTTTTCTTTTTTGGACCTTGAGATGCGCAGGGTTGGCAAATCCTGACTTGAATTCTTGGGAGTAGGCAGAATGCATGTTTGTGCTGTGCACCCTGTTTCTGTGCGCTTGACATGGCACAACTGGGTAGCAGAAAGTTCATTCTGAACAGAACTTACTTTCTTGTCAGACATTTGATTGTCTCTGTCAAGATGAGTAGATTTTCTGTACAAAAGAGCGTTTGTACTGATTGACGTAAGGGCGCAACCAGAAGTATTTTTTGCCGAGTCAAGGACTGGGGAAGAATGAGAAAAGGTCAAAGGGCGCTTTCCTTTGTTCTGCGCCACGACAGAAATAGGTGTACTACTAACAAGTTTCAGACTTGGGGAGGAAGAGGGAGTAGCTAAAAAGCATTTTTTCTTGTTCTGCGTCAGGGCAGAATAGGCGCAGCTTACGTAGAATGAGAAAAGGGCAAAGGCGCTATCCTTTATTCTGATTAGTAGCCTCACTTGACAAGCTCTTCTCCGAGTTCAGAACTGGAGAAGAAGAGGAAGTAGCCAAAGGGCATTCCTTTTTGTTTTGTGCTAGAGAGTCAATAGGCGCAGAAGTAGTGATTGGTGTTGTTGAGGACTTGGATGGTTTGTTCTCCATCCATATATGCTCATAGTTGTATATGTTTTTCATAACATCTATAAACACAATAAATATTATTGATTTGTTTCTTTATTGTTATTATTTTGCAAGTGTGTGGTTACTGGAATCGGTGGTCGGTATGGTTTGTTGTGTGTGCCTCACGAGTAGTGTAGTAATTAGTTTGTGGTGGTGAAATGAATAACATAGGAAATAAAAATTGTCATGAATAATAGCATTAATTACAATGAAGCCAAATGCCTCTTACAAATAAGCTCACAAAAATGCTCCCATACAACCTTGCTAAGTCACTGGTGATGAAGAGGTGGGGGTGGTCTCATAAGTAGGAGAAGCACAAAATATACATCTACAAAGAAGCATAATACTCATGTGACTAATTCTACTGTCAGTAGTTAAAGCGTTGTTGGAAACCTTCCATCCGAAAGAGCCATAGTTATTCAAAGATTGAATTTTATTATAGGAAACAGTCCATGTTAATCTAAGGATCAGTCCTAAGTATTTTTTAACTAGGTCTTCTCTTAAACCACTCCGCTTCTTTTATATTTGTGAAGTGATCCTCCAACAGGACAGATGAGGCAAAATGATATTTTTTATAATTCGTAAAGTTGTTTGTATTATTATTTTTTTTTTGAAAAGCAAAATAATTTTTTTGTCCGCGACTTGTGACCACAGACATAACCGCAGGTCCACGTGGCATCAAACCATTGCCCCTTCCCTTGCTAGAAGCTACTTGTCGGACATGTTATTTACCACCGGATCGTATTGGTTTTGGGTTCTCGATGGCTTTGAAAAATTAAAACTAAATCAAAGATTATATTTCTCTTGTGTGAACTTTTTTTTTTTCTTTTTTTTTCTTTTTAAGAAAAAGCGACTTTATTGAAAAGTCGGAGACTAAGTTCAAAGATGGCGTCGGGAGATAGCCCGACGACCTACAAAAGTATATGAACCAGGCCAGACGCCTGGCCAAAAAAGAAAATCTATCCTCCCTGGGGATTCCCGGGATAACAAAAGGTAATTAAAACTATCCACCCTGGAGTTCCCAGGGGTACACAAAAGGAAAAGAAGAAACGCAACAAGAACCCCCCTAACGACCGGATAGGTCCTTAAGAAGGACGTTGCTGGCCTCAGAAGGTAGTTCGGAGGTGTGGACGAAGATCGGATCGATTCTTGAATCATGTGCCAGAGATGCCAGAGCTTTGGCCACGCCATTAGCAGTAGGAGGTATATGGACAATGGCGGTGTTCGAACCGATCAACTGTTGGATGTTGCGGATCTTCTATCTGAGGGCCCAAGGAGGATTGGATTTATTGGTAATGATGTTGGTGAGAAGTTTGGAGGATGTTTTGATTTAACTGTAATGGATATTCTGATCATTACACCAGTGGATCGTCTTGAGAAGAGCGTCGACTTCCGGAAGAGAGCTGGTGATATCTGTCACGAATAGGGAGAAGGCATAGATAAGGGAGCCATGGTTGTCTCTGATAATACCGTCACATGCAATTCCTGCCAAATCTCCGATTTTTGCCGACAAGTTCAGCTTCTGACCCGTCCCCGGAGCCACCCATCTCGCGTTGATCCCCCGGACGATAGGAGCGTGGGCATGACCGAACGTCCCAAGCCGTCCGTTCCCAGATTATGTGTCGAGAAGGTACGTTGAAGCTGAGTGGTAACATGTCGAATGATGTCCCGGTAGTTTCTCTGCCCATCGCCAAAAATAACGGAGTTCCTTTGCTTCCAGATCTTCCATAATCCAGTTACGAAGATAATGTTCATGCTGATGACCGCCAGGTTGGAGAGGGAAGAGGGAGAAGAGTTCAGAAGCCATACTTGAACAAGTTGATCGATCAAGGAGTGCGATGTAGGGAGATTCACTACAACAAAAATACCTTTTAATGGCGGCTAAAAAGCGTCAATAATTACAAACTATGACGCTTTTTTTTCCAATCCAAGCGTTATAAAAATGGGTGTTATGAATGTTTTTAAAAGCGTTATAAATAATTCTTCCAAAACCGTCATTAATAGGTTGAATTTCTGCTACGGTTTATTTTAAAAGCGTTATGGATAGTTATGTAAAAACCGTTATGAATAGATGATCTGTATATGATCATTGTATCACATTTATAACGCTCTATACTGCATGTTATACATTACATTCCAAACACTGCTCAATTCAATTCGAAAACAACCACTGTGAACCATATTCACAACAAAATATTGAAATGTAATATAAAGTACCATTCTCCATTTCACTGTCTTAAAATAGGGTACATCAACATCTCACAGATATAGAGTACTTTAGCTAGCTATATTTTATTGTCTCAAAATAGAGTACTTTAGCTACCATTCTATATTTCTCCATTTCATTATATACATCTTCTCAAAAAATCCTGCAAATTTAAAAGGGACTTGGACCTTGAGCTAAGAAATCACTTTGCACATCTCCGTCATAGTTCTTGCAAGCCCACACATAACCGCCATCACTCTTGAGTGCATAGGCAACCATATCATCAATGAGACGGTGTTCATACCTGCCAAATATATAAAAGATGTTGGAAATTATATACAGAGGTCCAAACATGAACTGCCTAGATTATGCCAACTGAAGACAGCTCACCAAATTCCAGCCGCCTCAAACTTTGACTTCCATCCACTTTCATATACCTATTGAAATATGTCTTTAAACCTGGAGGATAGAAATTAATTTAGAAAACACAGTTTACACTAATGGCAAATGGAGTACAAGGATATACATGGCATCAAAGTAGAGAGTTTAAAGCCAATAAACTTATTGGCAACTCACTGTTATCATGGACAAAAAGAAAGTAGGCCACTTACCTTCCATCATATTTTTTCAGGATTGTGTTTTTTGTGCTAAGATAGAGTGGCCACTTTTTCTGATAGGCCGTGTTCATTGAAGCGTCAGCGAAGGCACGAATGGACTGTAGAGAAACAGATATGTAGAAAACAATTAGAAAAACGAAAAGTCAAACAAACTATTATTTAGTACATGATTTGAAGCTTATACCTCGTCAGTGTTATACATAGCCAAGGCCACTCCACCAGCACCCGTGAAGTCGAACACATGTAGTTCAATTTCCTCTTCTTTTCCCTCTGGATATCAAGCACAAATCAGAAAAATATGAAGGTACCAAAACAAAAGACAAGTACATAACTAAATCTCTGTAAACAGTCGATACGACTCATCCATATTTATACATGATATCAGAGATCAGATCTGGTCTGGCTGATTTAGAGAAAAAAACTGAAGTTAAAATCCATGTACTATAGTCTATTGAGCTGTCTATGTTTTCTTTCACAACAGCATTTGAGCAACTATTAGCACAAATTGACTAAACTAAGAACTATTAAATTTCCACCAGGCATTGTATGTATAAGAAAGAAAAACTGCAGTAGAGGGGAAAAAACCTTAATCACCTAGTTTTAATAGTAGAATAATGATACAACTCAATACCTAATCTTAAAGCCTTTATGCTTCAGTTAACGCCATAAAACCCTAAACCCTAACCTTGAAGGTTAATATTGCATTAAGTGACCAAAATGCAGTATTATCTTTGACTTGGATGAAATAAATAAATATTAAAACATATGGTCGATGGAGATGATAGGCAAGTCATCGACGATCCTCAGCTGTAAGGATATTGGAGGTGGAAGGAAAGAGGATGTCCACATCTATTATCTATCCTTGGTCTTCTGAGTTTTACTAGCTTTATGCCTCTCAGCCTCAATCTCTGCAGCGGTGTCTTAACTGGATCAGGTCTGATCTCACCTCAGAAACCACAAGAGTCTGACAGAATCAACAAAAATTAGTCGAATTAGTGTCAAGCATGGATTTAGAAGGCCTGTCAGCATGTTTAAGCAATGTAGATGTTTATTATTGGACTAACAAGAGCATTAGTTTGTTGGCTGAACTCTCTAAGAATGCACTGAATTGTCCATGCAGTAAATATCTCTTTTGAGTCTCTAGTCAGAGACATACACATAGGCATACATACATAAGGGTGTGATAGTTGCTGACATTAGATCACCCTTAACAGAGCTTCCGGTAGAGGGATTTATGTAGCCAACCCCACCAATGAGGGATAATTGTACATAGTAAGTTATGATAGTTGCTAATGTTATAAAGGAGACCCTTGGGGAGCTGAACAGGAAAAAAATGGATTCATGTAGACAGCCCTAAAATTGTAGGATATAATTATGAATTTACGCATATGTAGTATGTATGCATGTCTATATATGTGTGGGGCTGTGTCTGTGCACACATGCATATGTAAGTATTGTATATACGTATGTAAGAACATAGTGTGGATATACCAAAAGAAAGTAAGAACAGTGATACAGGATCAACTGTTATGCATCTTCCCACCAAACACTTGTTCATGTTCCTATTTACAGAGATTGGAAAATCCAAGAGGGTTACACTTGGTCATTTAATTAAACTAAAACATAGGAACCTACAAGTTACTAAGTCCAACCAACATAAAAAACCAAAACCACCAGATAAATCAGAACTTGTATGGAATAACAAGAGTGTCCTATATTTACCTCTAGTAATATCATACGAAGAACAAGTAGTCTACTGCACAAAAATTTAATGAACAAACCAAATATTTTACTACAAGAAATATTGGCATGTACAACCAACCAAAGGATGAAGGAACAGATCAATATGAGATATGTCATAATAGATTGAGTGTAACCAAGCAAAGGAAAATGAAGTTGATGCTCTGTAGAACAATGCCAAAATGTCTGCTTCATACCTGTGTTACAATCCCATATTTGCATTGCCAAAAAACAATTAGGCGCAAACAATGCCAAAATTTAAACTACCGCTAAGTGATAAAAACTATTGTTTTGTATGTGTGTGAAATATGTCAAACAATGCCAAAATGTCTGCTTCCATGTGTGTCTATATGTGCAAGTCATGAGGACAATTAACGATATTAGACTACAATACATTTTGCATCACCTAAGCATGCTTACACGCACACCCATCAATTTTAGCACCTAGGAAGCCGCTTTTGGTTGGATGGTTGTTTTTGCACCCAAGTACCTACTCGATGTAGGGGGGCTACTAGAATAGATCGCCAGAGGTAGACACTAGGCGAGAGGCCAAGATGGTAATGTTTCTTGTGCACCTTCCTGCACAAATGCTTGAAATAGTGCTAAGCACTTGTAGAAACAACAAGCATTTCTATTTTATCTCCTTTTACCAAACTAATTCATAATCAATCGTTTCACAAATAACAAGGGACCATATTGAATCATGAATAACAAAAACAGATGATATATGACAAAAAATAAAAGTAAGTCCATGGTACGAAATCAAAAACTTTCTAAATACAAGATTATTCATGGTGATATATACACATATTTCTTAAATAATAAACTCGAATTAAACAATCAACTCATATGTCAAATTAAAATCAATTGTCTCATGGTAAAATTAGGCAGGAAAAGAATAAATCAAACCTGAAACACCGAATTTGAGTTACTGTAAAGGCAGTTCAGCTGTGGGTCTCCGTAGATGTGCTCACAAATTTGTATGCCTAAATATCAGATGTGTTCATTCACATCTCACATCATTGTCAAATATCATAGAGTAGGAAGATAAATAATTCAATTCAATTCAGATCATCTGCTACAAATAGTTACAAAAGAATACATACATACACACAACTTAACATATGTGCACTGATTTGAACAGAGGAGGGGGAGATGGTTACCAGTAGGAGTCGACGCCTTGACGACAATGCTGGTTCCTCATGGTGTGGCTGCTGCTGCACCATTGCTGCTGATGCTGCCTCGTCGGGAAAGGGGAGGAGATGAAGAGGAAAGAGATGGATGCGCTCGTCTCAGGATGGAGAGAACGTCGTGTCCAGCCCCAGATTTTCTTGACACCGCCTCGCCTCCGCGACGCCGGGAGGAGCTATACATGAGATTATCTGCTATTTTAGGGCTTTGAGAAAGAAATAGAGAAGAAAATAGAGAAGGAAATCATTAATCTTTCTCCTCTTCAATTTTAGGGCTTTAAGAAAAAAAATTGGGGAGCGAGGAGCGGGCTGAGGGGAGTTCGGGAGCGGAGAGCGAGGAGCGGGCTGAACGGGCTGAAGGAAATAGAGAAGGAAATTATTACTCTTGCTCCTCTTCAATTTTAGGGCTTTGAGAAAGAAAAAAATTGGCGAGCGAGGATCGGGCTGAAGGGAGTTGGGGAGCGGGAGGAGAAAGAGAGAAGGAGAAGGGGTTGAGACTTTTCCTTAAGTGCGGGAGTAAGTGCGGGAGAGTCGAGGTTTCGACTTAAAATTTGGTATTTTTTTCATAACGCTCGTATCACTGAGAGACAATCAATAACGTTTATATAGAAAACCGTCATAGAATATAGTCTTGCAGAACTTTGATGACGCTTCTTTATCAACCGTCATGAAATCCACTTATCAAGCATCATTAATAGGTCTTTTTGTTGTAGTGATTAAACTTAGTACCGAAGTGGAGCCAAACCATCTTAGCCGTCTCTCCCAAGAAGAATAGGTGATTATTCGTTTTCATCACTACTAAAATATGCTATATTAGCGACGTTGTTTAGAGACGAAATAAAATACCATCGCTAAATATATAATATAGCGACTCTTTTCTATTGACATCGCAAAACGTCGCTGAATAGCGACGTTCAGCGACACTAGATACATTACGTCGCAGAATAGCGACGTTCAGCGACATATTATTAAAATATGTTGCCAATATTAAAATGGTTGCGACGGTTAGCGACGTCGACAGTTGACGTCGCTAACGTTTTTACTTAGGGCACAGTCATGTTTCCTTTCTCCCCATCACTCGAAAACTCGAAAATTTTGTAAATTTTCCTCGAGCTCTCGACGACTCCCTCCCCCCGGCGACTCCCTCCCCCCTCCGGCGACTCCCTCCCCCCCGGCGACCCCTACCCCTCCCCCTCCCGTCGAGCTCCTCCTCCTCGAGCTCCTCCTCCCCCAATCTATTTTCCCTCGAGCTCTCGGCGACTCCCTCCCCCCCCCGGCGACTCCCTCCCCCCCCCCCGACGACCCCTACCCTCTCCGATAAACCCTAACCTAACTCCTCCTCCTCCTTCTCTCCCACACACACACAGATACACACAGTTAGTATCAGTTAGCTATCTCCCCCAATCCGAGCTTCACTTATTGAGGTATTTCCAAATCGCCTTTTTTTAGAACTACAACATTTTTTCCCTTCTACTATATTAAAATATTGTCAAGTACAACCCATTGGCCATCCGTTGCGTAATGAGTCTTTTGTTATCAACAATAAAAGTTATAATAAAAGGAGGATGTTAAATGCGTAGGAAAGATGTCTTATTTGAAAATAGATTTAAAAATAAACAATAGAGAAGATGAATATAGAAATGTGAATTCAATGTTTGATGAAGAATTTATGGTAATAGAGAATTGAATGGTAGGCTCTGTCATTATAACTGGCAGATCTCATATAATCATATGTAGTGATAATTATAAGAAAAAATTTGAGTTGTATCCTACTTTATCTATACTATTATAAAACGGGTTATTTTTGTATAAGGATACCAGGTTTATAACGTAATTAGACTTTGGGTACTGGATTTGTCCATTTTAGAGTTTGGGTACTCGAAATTAGAGAGTGTAGTGTTAGTATCAGTTAGCTACAGTGATGGTATCAGTAAGGGTGTCATGGTGCAAGATGTACATGTAAAATTGGGTAGATATATAAGTTCTAAGTATATATTATATATATATATATATATATATATATATATATATATATATATATAGTAAATGGGAATGGATGGTTCATAATAGGCAATGGATGAAGGGATTTGGTTTGTGCACTCTGTTTAGAATGTGAGAATGGTGCTAGTGTAATAAGAATATAGAAGAGAGCAGCAATAGTAGGGTCTACCATGCCTTTTATGCAATACAACAGGTTGGGGGATACCAGGGAAGCCCTGCAGGCAAGAGAAGGCCAATGCTCGCTGCTCTTAGGCAAGGACTAGTGGTAAGGTTAGGGGAAGTAAGGTATATGTGTGTGTATATGTTAATTATCTGTGTGTATGAAGAAAGAGCTTAAATTGGTGTGGGTGTATAGTTGTGTACTGGAAATAGTATCTGTCCCTGTTTTCTAAAGGAAGCAGCTATAAAGAGTGAGATGAGTGTGTACAAGAGCCAGTAGGCAGGCAGGGGTCATCCTATTTCAGTGTGTACTAGTTAGATATGTATAAGATTTGTAGTTGATATAAGATTTTGGATAGTTTTAGCTTGGTTAATGTTCTGGTTGTGAGGTTTGGCATGGTTTAGCTATAGTTGACCTAGATATTGAATAATGAAATCAAGTTGACTAGTGGACCCATTTGACTAGTTTACAAAGGTCTGACTATCTAGCTAAGCCTCAAGATATTAGGCTCTGGAGTAGGCTTATGCATAATGTTTTAAAGTACATGATAGCTACACATATCTAGCCAAGTGTAGGTAAGGATTGGGTATCTCAAGATACTAAGTTATAAGGTAAATATAGCTACACATATATGTGTGTGTGTGTGTATGTAGAGTTGAGAGTAATTGATTAGTGTGTGATACTAAATGTATATGGGGACATTATATTCATGGGGTCTTAGATATCGGTTGTAGGTGACATTATATATATGGTCTGGCGATATCGAAACGAATCTAGTGTGTCTGAATGAGATATCGGTTGTAGGTGACATTATATTCATGGGGTCTACTAGGTGATATTATATTCAAGTCTTAAAAATTGATGTTAAGACAATTTTCAACTTGACCCTGGCGATATCGAAACGATTCTAGTGTGTCTGAATGAGATTGGCATCAGTAAGAATCGATAGCGTATGTGTACACGTTGGATGCACAAGAACTTATGTGCGATATAGCATGGTTATTAGTAACTGTCCGCTACTAATGTGTGTCTCATAATAAGATATAATATACGAATTTTTGCCTATTGGATAATGTGTGTCCATCTTTGCAGAATTATTTCCAAATGGATATGAATTACTACTTGCGGAATCGTTCATGGATGTACAATAATCGTCCTGATGATATGTGTGGTGTGCGAAATGAATACATAGCGGGAGTAGAGTAGTTCCTGCAGTTTGCTAAGGCGTTCCCTCAGTACATGGACGGCACCAAAATTAAGTGTTCGTGTGTAAAATGTCATAACGTGAAATATTATCCAGAAGTAGAAGTGACATATCATTTGTACTCGAGGGATTTCACGCCTAATTACTATCAGTGGACCGCACACGGAGAGCTTGTGTCTTTAGCATCAGAGCCGGAGCCTTATGTTGAGCCGTATATGCATGCGGGACCTAATTTTATTTCAGATAATCATGCATACGACGACGGGTGCGTGAACATGGTTTTCGACGCTGCGGGACCTAGTTTCGTTCATGATGCAGCTTATGAGGCACCGAATGTCGATGCTGCAAAGTTCATGAAGTTGCTGGAGAATGCAAGGACTCCATTGTATCCTGGTTGTGAGGATCATTCACCGTTGGAGGTGGTTACAAGACTGTTGAGCATTAAGTCAGATTTTAACATGTCGCAAGAATGCTGCAACCGAGTGTTGGAGTTGATTATAGAGATCTTACCGGCGGATGCTAAGTTACCTAAAGACTTCTATCAGTCTAAGAGGATGGTGAGATCGCTCTGGATGGGATACAAGAAAATTGATTCTTGTCGCAATGGGTGCATGCTATACTATAAAGACGACAAGGACGCAGATGTGTGCAGATTTTGTGGTGCTGATCGATATAAGACAACTAGTACAGGAAGGTCTACCGGTACAAGAAGATCGACCGATTCAATGTACTACTTGACTTTAACGCCGCGGTTGCAAAGATTATTATGGTGAAAGAGACGGCCGAAAATATGAGTTGGCATATGCGAGAACAGATTGAAGGAGTGTTGGATCACCCATCCGATGGAGAAGTGTGGAAGCACTTTGAACGAGTGTATCCTAATTTTACTTCAGATCCGCGTAATGTCAGGTTGGGGCTATCTTCTGACAGTTTTACTCCTTTTGGTCTTTTGGGATCCCAGTATTCGTGCTGGCCTGTGATTGTCACTCCGTATAACCTATCGCCTTGGATGTGCATGAAGACTCAGTACATGTTTCTAACCGCTATAATTCCTGGTCTGAACAATCCCAAGAGGAACATTAATGTGTACTTACAGCCTTTGATAGATGAGTTGAATCAGTTATGGGAAGTAGGCGCTAACACGTACTATGTTTCCAAGAAGCAGAATTTTTAGATGAAGGCAACCCTTATGTGGACCATCAACGACTTTTCGGCCTATGAAATGTTATCTGGATGGAGCACTCATGGCCGTCTCTCATGTCCGTATTGCATGGACCGTACTAAGGCTTTCCGCTTGAAATACGGAGAAAAACCGTGCTTTTTTTATTGTCATCGGCAATTTCTGCCAAAAGATCATCCGTTCAGAAGGAACAGGAATGTATTTCGTGCCGACGTTGTAGAGAAGGGTGATCCACCGCCAAGATGGTACGGAGCTACGATATAGGAGGAGGTTAGAGATTTTCCAAGTGCTATCGAAGATCCTACAACTGGGTACAAGTGCGATGGATTTGGTAGAGATCATAACTGGACAAAGAGGAGTATATTCTGGGATCTGCCATATTGGAGTACCAATCTGATCAGACATAATCTTGATGTCATGCATATTGAGAAGAATGTGTTTGATAACATAATTATTACTGTGATGGACGTAAAGGAAAAAACGAAAGACAATCCCAAGGCCAGGTTGGACTTAGAAGAAATATGCAAACGTTCTGCATTGCATTTGATAGAGGAGAATGGAAAACAGTTCCTGCCGAAGTCAATTTTCTCACTGGACAAGGAGGATAAAGTGAGACTTTGTCGGTAGATTCACGGCCAAAAATTTCCAGACGGATATGTGTCAAATCTGAGAAGATGTGTCGATCCGAAGGAAAACAAATTGACGAGTATAAAGAGCCACGATTGTCACGTATTTATGGAGAGGTTAATTCCAATTGTATTTCGGGAATTCTTACCGCAGGCAGTTTGGGGTCCATTGACGGAGCTTAGCATATTCTTCAGGGAGGTGCTGCCCAAATTTTAAAAAAATATAATGTATATTTTTGTGATGATGTGTGTCTGTGTTTACAGTGTATGTGAAATACAGTGTTCGGAACCATCGATAGTTTCGATTACTGTTGTATGTTTTATCTTGGACAGAAAGTGCAACTGTTCAGGGTGTACTTCTGAAAGCTTCATTTTCACATCCTTCACTCTCTCGGGACGTCGTACAGGATCCCCAGAAGGACGTGAAGAAGAATCTCTGAGAAGTGCACCCTGAACTGTTGCTCTTTCTATCCAAAATAAAACATAGAACAGTAAGCAAAACTGTCGATGGTTCGAACACTGCACTTCACACACACTGTAAACACAGACACACAGCATAACATAAATACACATTATATCTTTTTAATTTTTTTCAGGATTCTACGACGGATATTGACGGATAGCGACGGCTTAGCGACGTATGGGGACATCGTTAATATGTCTCTAATTAGCGTCGGTACGTCGCTGTACGTCGCTACCTTGTTGACGTGGCAGGCATGCTATGTCATCACATAAACAGAAATAAACGTCGCTAAGTAGTCACACTACGTCGCTATTTTTGCGACGTAAAGTTGTCGTCGCTCTCCTTTGCTAACTTTGTGATGATCCAGCGACACGGCAGTGACGTCGCAAATAACGACGTAGAGCGACGAATTTGTCATCTGCGACTAGCTTTAAAGCGACCTTCATTTTCTGTCGCTAAAGTCGTCGCTAATTATGATTAGCGACGTATTTTCCATAATTAGCGACGTATCTGGACGTCGCTAATATGCCTTATTTTAGTAGTACGTGTCCGGGTTAGCACAGCACACACATCTCAAAGCGAGATTGATCTCCATGAAAATAAGTCTGGCCTCTACAAGAATAGCATTTCTGCGAAGGCGCCAAAGAAAGGCCCCGATGCGCGGCTGAATATACTTACTCCAGCAGAAGTGACTCCAGGTATCGATCGAATTTCTCCTGCGGTGGTGGTCCCAGTAAGATTTAGTAGAGAACTCTCCGTGGCGGTCAGGAGTCCAAACCATCATGTCCTTCTCATTGTTGAGAATAATCCTATCCAAGCAAGCATTGGCTTCAACAGTCAGAAAATCTCAAATATTAACCTCCTCCTCCAAGGATCTACGCACCATAGATGAGGCCATCACCTGACGGATAGAAGGGTTGTAGATGAACTCGGGCGGTTTGGGGATAGATGTACCGCACCAGTTCTGATTCCAGATGGGTATGTTGCCACGGCCCAGAACCCATTGGCAGTTGGAGTAAACATTGCAAAAAATCTTCATCATAGATCGCCATAGCGGGAAGGGAGTAAGGTTGGGAGTATCTGGAAGCGGCAGTATCCCTATACTTCCTGATCATGTAATGGGCCCACACCGACTCGCCTTGAATCAACGCCCAGCATCTTTTAGCACGAAGAGAAGTCATCACCTGGTCAAGTGATATCTAATGCCAAGCCCTCCCTCATCCATCGATCGACACACATTGTTCCATGAAATCTATCTGGTCCGATGTTGATCTTTAGAGTTCCAGAGGAAGGCTGCCATCAGTTTCTCTAAATTCTTGAGTAGTTTGTTGGGGGCTTTGATCACCGACAGGACATGGATAGGAAGAGCAGGAAGCACACTTTTGAGGAGGGTGATCTTTCCTCCGAAGGAAAGAAGTCTCCCTCTCCATCCCGAGATCATTTTCTCAAATTTCTCAATCATGTTGAAGAAGTAATTATGTTTAGTTCTACCTTTAAAGAGGTACCTCCAGGTAGTGGATCGGAAGATGCGTGATCATAAAATCCGATTAGTGTACCATAATGATCAGACCATTAGCGTTAATCACAATCACTTGCAAGCAAATTCTGAGATCTAAAGGACTAATGCATGTCAATAGTGAAGCAAATCTCTGATGTGTCGTGTGAACTTATTCACTCACACGACACATCAGAGCTTTGCTTCACTATTTACATGGTTAGTGTACCATAATGATCAGACCATTAGCGTTAATCACGATCACTTGCAAGCAAATTCTGAGATCTAAAGACCTAATGCATGAAAGCACAAACACTGGACAATAAGCAAGCAAACCTGCAGTGTCCTCAGTTAGTTATGAATGCTTGTCAACCTAGGTTCATAATTCAAACTTTTTCAATACATCACTACTTTATTACTGTATTAGGAAACAACGTGCTCATTATTATCTTAATATAATCTTTAGTATATATCTGTCAATCTAAATGAGGCACAGTTACGGCACAACAGAATTTAAATAGTTTGTGTCGGTCGTCCCATATAAAATGCTGATGTGTTACATTTGTGGGTCTAATCGTGTAGATTTAGTAATCGATCGAAGATCATCATATTTAGGTGATTGATTAAAGCACGTTAGATACTTTGCATTCCATGTTCTATTTGATTTATCGATAACTCAAATTTTATTCGAGACTGTCCATCATAAAGATCACCGAATACTATTTGAGATGAAGTTACGATGATCATTGAACTCATCAAGGATAATCACAACACATGAAATTAATATTGGGGTTTATTGAACTTGAAATCTAAAAAATAATCCCACGTCAATGTGGCAATCACAAGTGTATATTTCAATATACGATTCTTCTTTTGTTGACTATACATATGGAGAGTGGTAGTCTATGTGTTTGGTATAGTGCGTTATTTTCACACACTCTCTCTCTCTCTCACACACACACATACATGAAGTCACAAGTAAGTAATTTTTAAATCTTCATTTACCGAAATAAACCATAACTACCAATTATATCATTCAAAACATGAATTTGTAAGTTTGCAGCATGACATTTACATGCAACCAAATAATGAATTTGCAATCTCATTTACAACCAAAAAATTATACACAACTTATGTTGAATGATATTTTCATTTACAGACAACCAAACAGCCCCTAATCGGAAAGCTAGAGCTGCAATACTTTCGCAGACATATAGGCCAAATACAGTGTGTATAGGTGCAAACTTCATCCAGAGCCTACTTATCAAGCATATGGAATAGATTGTACGTGCCAATATTTTAAATACGAAACCGATGATCGAACTAAAATTTTGTCAATTAGGTCGGACCTGGTCAACCCAGTAAACCGATTTTTTGTAGTATTTTTTTTATTAATATGAAGAAAAACACTTAGAAAACTGTATAAACAATTGGCTCCTTAGTGCAGACTTTTTTAATTCTCACTGGATTTCAGCGTGAATTAAATGCACTTGCATGCAACTGGCTCTTATAGTGCAGACATTTCTAATTGACTATAAATATATGCATTAATTGACCATAAATGAATGCAAGTGCATTGGGTTAATACCTAATATGAATTCAGATGAGATGAACCGATTTGGTTCAGACCTACCGGTTCATGGGGTTTTGACGGTTGGACTCGATTTTCTTCCCTAAAAATTGTTGATTCTTAAAAAGTTACAGTTCAATTTGAACCAAACTGAACCGAAAACATTCTCAATCCTGGTTGGGACCTGGTTGAACTGCCGGTTCGATCTGGTTTCAATAACATTGGCAGGCACAGCCATAGTCCTAACCCTAACATCATTCGTCCTAGTCCTAGTCCTAGTCCTAACCCTAACTCTAATGCTAACCTCATCCATGTCCCACTTATCAAACAAATGGAATAGGCTGCAAGCCCCGTACTAACCCTAACTCTACCCTAACCTCATCCGTGGCCGCGCCTTCAGGTTTATTGAATTCAAAAAAGAAATGTAAAAAAAATTGATCATGTCTTTTATTCATAAGAGGCTCCAGGGGGAGGCGAGCTAGGCAGCCGCCTAGGGCCTCCTCCCCCAAGGGGGCTTCCATTTTCTTTTTGAAGCAACAATTTTTTTGGCCCAGTACAAAAGAGTTATGGGCCTCGGGATGTCCATGAATGCCTAGAGAAGAATCAAATAAAAGTTATAAAATAAAATAAAATATCACCTTCTCTTCATCTCCTCTCTCCTACGAAAAATCTGAAAAATAAAATAAAACGCTGTCTTCCTTTCCACTTAGTATTTGCTAAGCTAATATCATCTCTCTCTCAATTTCTAACAGCATTTTCTTCGTCTTTTTTTGCTTCTTTCCGGTGACCAAACCTAGAGCAATTTTTTGAGTCATGACAAGAAGGAGTCTGATCTTTGTTTGTGTGAGGTTGATCTTTTTTTGCACCTACTCTTTTTTTTATGATTTCCTTTTTATTTTGTGAGAGAGAGTCAGCACTAGTGAAGACTATGGAACTTGCACGGCCCTTGAGTAGTGATGTTATTGGCAAATATTTTTTATAATTTTTTATCCATGTATACGAATAATTTTATGATTCACTGCATCCAAAAAAATTGTATATGATTTCTGATTCCATCTTCTGTACAGTTTCATCCATATTTATCTTCATTCTTACAATGAAAAACTTAAGACCCCTGACGTAATATTTGTCATCTACGATTACTTTGCATATGAATTATTTTTTATCTCTATCTACCATCCACTTGTTTATATTATAATATAAATACATCCAGAAACTTTGTTATAAATTTAGAACTTGAAGTTGTTTAGTACTAATTATATTGTATTTTGGATTTGCTGGATTTTGCATTATAAAAAAAATTATATAGAGGGATGGGGATCTCATTTTTGGGACTTGTTTAGGGCCTCAAAATGCTAGAATGGACCCTGCTTTTATTGCATTGTTAGAGCTTAAGATATTGAAAAAGGCTTTGGAGTACTAAAATTAAGTATTACATGTCTGAGTATGTATTACCTAGACGAATATGAGAGGAAACCAACTTTATCCTCATACAATACAATACAATATAATACAATATAATACAATACAACACAAGGGAGGGTTGGAAGACCAATTAGGTTATAAAAAATTGGACTAGTACCCTTTTAGAAAGAAGAGGATATCTAATCTATAGAAAGAATGCATGGTCCAACTTCTTCTCTCCAGCACATGCCCAGCTTGTTGGAATTATTCAATAATTAGGGGCCACACATGTAGAATTAATTGTGTTTGGGCTATCTAAATAATTAAGCCAAATTAAAGTGGTCTATTTGGAAATTGGCTTAAGGGTATAATTGTCATGGAATTAATGTGTAGATACCGGAGATAATTCTAATTTGATGAGGGGCCAAATTAGAAATATCAAAACACATGTATATATATATATGTGTATTCATTAGGGTTATGGTCCCCAACTTATATGGCCACCAAAGAGAAGGTTCTCTCTTTTTCTCTTCTGCATCCCCATCAACAGAAAGAGAGGGACAAAGGATTCGGATTCACCTTTGTCATTAAGGGTCGTAGCAAGTTGGAAGATCGAACCCAATAAAGAGATGATCGCTTCAACATCCATCAAGCCAAGCAATGGATTCAGGTACGCTTCCGCAATCAATTTAATTTATGTTCTTCATCTCATGAATCGACAGGACACAATAAAATTTCTAACAAGTGGTATTAGAGCCTCCTGTTTGATTTATGAGGTCGAAGTTTAGAATCCAATTTTTTATTTATTGTTATTCAGAAACCCTAGATCTTCGATCTAATTTAATTTAGGGTTCTGGTTGATCTATCAAGATCCACAAATTAAAATCCTCTTTATGTATACTGCTGGTTTATTTTATATATAAATCAAATTATTGTATTTTTTTTGATTGTTTGGGCTCGGTATTTATCTTTGGATCTGTTAGGAGTTAATTTAGGTATTGCTTTGTGGCTTTATTTGGTAAGACATGCTATTTCTTGCTTCTGCCGGTCACCGATCTACTGATGGTCATCAATATTGTAATTTCTGTTTATGGTTACCAATTGTTTATAGTCATCAATATTGCAACTTTTGTTTATGGGCCTTTACGGATTCTGGCATGTTACTATCAATTCTGTTTAAGTATCAATATTGCAACAAAAGGTGATAGTTTCGGATATAAAAAAATTATTAGTATGGAAAGCTCTGATTAAGTATCAATATTGTATAAAACAGATTTAGCATTTTTTTATGGTATTGTTATTGATTTGGATTCAGAAATATAGTTTTCGATAAATTCATGCAAAAATAAATTCACATGCATATGATTAAAGGAGATATCTTTAAGATATATGATTGTTTTTTAAATTAAAATTAGGATTTTGTCTTCGGTAGATTATTTTATTTAAAATAATCCTTATAGATTATTTGATATAATCTGTTAATGCATATATTTGACCTTCTATAGATTATTATATTTAAAGTAATCCTTATACATTATTTGATATTATCTTTGGATGCATATCCTCCGTAGATTATTTCATGAATTTTGTTATAGTAATAATATCCAATTTTGTTAAATTGAAATTCATGATTATGCTTTTGATTACTTTATTTGAGTAATAATCTTATGAATATGCATGTATATAAAGTTTTGGACATGATTCAGTTTTGTAAAATTTAGTCAACATTCAATTTTTGGTGCATTTCATGACTAGCAATAGTTGTCCAATATTCTAAGTAGACTCATTGAAACAAGATGTCGCCAAAGTGACCTCTCTTGCGTAGATAGTCTATGAGGGATGTCGGATGTTTGTGTGTGTATATTCATGCGAGTATTAGCCGGCCCAAAGGAAGGTTAATACTTGGCCGAATTGCACAAATACTTGTGGTGATAAATGTGTGACAATTATACGGTTTACATGTGAATAATAACCCGATCCAAAGATAGACTTATTATTTGACATGACTTATTGTCAACATTTGATCACTACACCAAGAGTACCACTTGCAGTTAATTTCACTGTCCAAAGACTTGATATTAATGATGCACTAGGTATCTTGAGATGGGGTTCACCATTATTTGAATTTGTTTGACTATCTTTTATTCTTTGGTTATTAATTAGAGCATATTTATTTATTTATTTTTTGTTCTCTTTTCAGCTAGTGTTGCTACAATATCTGCTAATCTGAACTCAATTTCAATGCTTAACGGGACAAACTTCAAGGACTAGAAAGAGAACATATATATTGTTCTCGGCTGCATGGATCTAGACCTTGCACTTAGGATTGAGCGTCCCACTACTCCTAAGGATGAAAGTTCATCTGGTGACAGAGCGAACTTCGAGAAGTGGGAACGCTCAAACCGCATGAGTCTAATGATCATAAAGCGCGGTATTCCAGAGGCATTCAGGGGTGCAGTATCTGATGAGGTTACTAATGCCAAACAATTCCTTGCTGAAATCGAGAAGCGATTTGCAAAAAATGATAAGGCGGAAACAAGCACACTTTTGTTGCGCTTGATTACCATGAAGTATAAAGGCAAAGGTAACATAAGGGAGTACATCATGGAGATGTCTTATATTGCTTCAAAACTTAAGGCACTTAAGCTCGACTTGTCGGATGACTTACTCGTTTATTTGGTATTGCTCTCACTTCCTACACAGTACAATCAGTTCAAGGTCACTTACAACTGTCAAAAGGAAAAATGGACTCTAAATGAACTGATTTCGTACTGTGTACAAGAAGAAGAGAGATTGAAGCAAGATAAAACTGAAAGTGCTAATTTGGTTACCACCCCTAAAGACAAGTATAGGGGCACTAAGCAAAAGAATACAGAAGCTACTAAGGGTCCAGTGCAAAAGAAACAACAAACTGAGGCTAATGGTTGTTTCTTTTGTGGCAAGCCGGGACACGTAAAGAAGGAATGTACAAAGTACTACGCATGGCGTATAAAGAAAGGTACATTTCTTAATTTGGTATGATTTAGCTTCAGTATTAAGAAACACATGGTGATTAGATTTTGGTGCAACTACTCACATCAGTATTTCTATGTAGGGTTACCAGATCTACCGAAAGCCAATTGATGGTGAAAGATACATCTATGTGGGAGACGACAAGTCGGTAGAAGTGGATGCAATAGGACAAATTTTGGATATTAGTTATTATTGGATTTGATAGACAATTTTATCTAAAGCTTTTATTATACCGTCTTTTAGACGAAATTTAGTTTCAGTTTTTTTGTTTGACAATCTTATTTATCATTGTTCATTTGGGAACAATAAAGTTTGATCTATCTTTAAATTCAAAATAATGTTGGTATTATTATTATTTTTATTTTAAATGTTTGTGACATGCTATTATCACTGAAAATTATTGTGTCCTATAAAGAAACCTTGCATATGGAACCACGTGGTACTAAACACAAAAATAAAGAATTTTTTTTAGACGAGAAATGTAATATTTTTTTAAGGATGTTGAGTTTGGGAGAGAAATAAAGTCAATGACATTGTCTTTGAGAGGAATCGATTGTGATTCCTACTATCACTTTTGACGATGTGCAAGATTTTGCACCTGTTATTGATCAAGAAGTAAATTCGGAGCCTCAATAAGACAATGTCGAATTACCTCTAAGTCGATGTTGAGCTACCTCAACAAGACAACATAAAGGTACCCCCCATTCAAGATAAGATAATTGTTTCTGAGGAACAAACTCAACAACCTCAAGAGAAGAGGAAGGGATTGTTTTTTAAAGAGACTTTCTCTTCGGTTTCTTTGAAAGACTCTTTTAAACCAATTATAGTAGTTTTTGTACATTTTAATATTGAGTTATATCAAATGGATGTCAAAACGGTATTTCTCAATGGTAACATTGACGAAATAATTTATATGGTGCAACCAGAAAACTTTGTGTCAGAAGACCCAAAGAATATGGTTCGCAAACTGACAGAATCTATTTATAGACTCAAGCAGGCTTCTCGTTAAAGATACTTTGAGTTTTAACAAGTGACTATCTTGTAACACCCATATCTCAGAACACGTATTTTGGTTAAGCCTGCATGTACCTTGGACCTGTATTTTATTTTCTCAGATTCTGGCCTGTAATTGTATTTTGGCTCGACTTGTGGAATTTTGGGTTTTCTCGTAAAACGGGTTTTGACATGACTTGGTTTTATTTTGTGGAGGAGAATTGGTTTGGTTTGGTTTGGTTTGGTTTAAAATACATTGGAGCATTTTAACCTACACTCCACCCTCAACATAACACAACCCACCCTCATTAAAACTCTACCTACTTTTCTCTCTCCTCCATAATTCTCTCATTTATTTCTCCATCTTCTTCTTCTTCCTTCCTCTACACAACACCAACACCCATAGGCAAGTGCACCTTGCCACAATATGAGAACCATATTTTATTTGTTCATTAGCTAGATTAGGCCATGGTGATCAACATTAGAACTTGACATTTTGTGATTTGGAGTCTCTATTGTTCTAGATCTAAGTTTCTTTATTTTCGGATTTACATGGTTTTGATCTATTTTGGTTGGATTTTTGTGGGTTTTGATGCTTCCATATGGAAGAGAATTCAATTTTACTCAAGTTAGACCTTTAAAAATCTAGATTTGGCTTTGATTTGACTAAGATATGAAAGATTGAATTTTTGGGTGTTCTTGATGTTCCTCTCGGCCTGGAGAAGAAGATCTACAGTCTGCGCTCTTTAGCGCAGCACTGAACCGTGCAGCCTCCCCGCGCCGCGCTCTTTAGCGTTGGTCGCTGACTGCGCAGCCTGGCCGCTGCCCGATTGCGCAACCAACCCTACGCCATCGGCTCCTGCGCGCTTGACCCCTGCGCAGTCTGTATCCTGCGCCATCTATTGCCTGCGCAGTCTAAGCCTGCGCAGTCTGCATCCTACGCCATCCATTGCCTGTGCAGTCTAAGCCTGCGCAGTCTGTATCCTGCGCCATCCATTGCCTGCGCAGTCTAAGCCTGCGTACTTCGCAGCCTGCGCCAACCATTCCTGCGCAATCCAACCCCCTGACCCCTTGCGCAATCCATTGGCTCTTGGAGTTTTGGTTTTATTTCTTTAAGCTTGGCTCTTCTATAGCCCTGTATATTGATATTTTATTAGATATTTTACGTCCATTTTATATCCTTACGCCTTGTCATGAACTTGATTTTACATAATATGTTTGGAATGACTATTGTACATGGCATGGTATGACAAGGAACTAGCATAACACGACAGTGACCCGTAGTGGTGCACTCCTGACATGACCAACCTGACATGATAGTGGCCCGTCGTGGCGCACTCCTGACAAGTACCCTGACATGATTTATCTTGATAACTTGATAGTGGCCCGTGGCGGCGCACTCCTGACTTGAGTTGACTTGTAACTTATAACTTGACTCGTATAATCAACTTGACACCGTGGGTGTTCCTGCTTGCTTGCTTGTGCAATCCACTGGTCTTGTCTTGCATCATGTCTAGGACGTGACTCCCTGGTTCCCACGGTCAGGGATTCATACTGAATATGGATTAGGCTAATGACTAGATCAAACTATAGTTCCTGGAGAATTTTCAGTCACAGGCAATCTCGTTATCTGGGCGCTCTTAATTGGACTTGTAGCTTGCCGACGAGTAGAGCACATTTCCAGCGCACTGTCATGTGTTGCACCCTCTAAGTCACCTAAGGGTATATCGTCTTCGGGGCGATGTACCCAACTATACTCTCAACCCGCAGAAGGATAACTGGATGGTCTGCAGGGCTTGGGACTGGAAAATTCTCACTTGCATCTTGTTAGTAATTAAGGCTTGTGATAACCCTAGTTAGTTAAGTAGTAAGCCGTAGTAATTGCTTGGCCGCTTTATGAATGGATGGAGTCCAGCCTTGTCTAAGTCTTGTCTAGTCCCTGTACCTGGAACTCTTGTACATGCTTGTTTTACTTATCTCTAACAATAATTGGGTAGAGATAAGGAGCTATTCAGGCGAAGGGTTACAACCCCGGTCCTTGTTTGGTTTACGGGTTGTAACCTGGCTCCCAGAATGGTTCCACGTCCCTAGTCGTTTATTGTCCTGACATGCTCTTTATTACTTGTACTTTTCTTTCTTTTCTTATGTTCTGATATGCTGGCTTTTGTTCTTATTTCGTGGCCTCCTTTGTGGCACTTGCTCTTTCTGGGGTTTGACCCAGCTGGTTTTGTGTGGCCAGATTTCGGAGCAGCACCCGAGGATCTACCGAACCTCCAGCCCGATGGTGACGACTAGAAGGAACCCGGACTACGAGTGGGTTTTCTATTTTGTTTCGCTCACTCTATTGTAAATTTATTCTTTTGAGGCGTTTAGCCGACGAGCATCTGTTAGCTCGATGCACCTTTACTTACTATCTGCCTACGGGCTGTAAACATGATTAACAAATCCTAGGTTGATCATGTATGACTTAACTCTTGCTAGTCCTAGCATTTTGTACGACTAGCTTCATGATCAGCTGATATGTAATATTTGGGATACCTTTTATTGTATATTTGGTGGTCAAACATCTTGTGATTATATTATTTGCTTGAGATTGAGACAGTAGGCTTGACCTTAAGAGACTGTTGGCTTGTAGTAAACCCTCATATCTAGACAGCCGTGACCGTATAGCGAGATGAACTTCATTTCAATATACGTAGCTGGCTATGTTCGCCCCCGCTCTCCAGTATTCTGGTTCTGGGGCGTGACAATCTCGTTTGGTTTTGAGATGAACACTGTTGAAAATTGTGTGTATCACAAGTTCAGTGGGAGTAGAAATAATTTTCTGGTTTTGTATATTGATTGAAGTATTCAATGCAAAACAGGTGACACCTCTCGTTAAAGGAGACAAATTCGGTCTCAAACAAGTGCCCTAAGGTTAGTCTTAAAATTAAGAAAATACAATAGATTTTTTCTTCATGATCAGTTGTAGGGTGTCTAATGTATGCTCAAGAATGTATGCGTCAGGATATTGCGTACATATTAGAATGTTAGGCAGATATTTAAGCAAATATGGATGGATCATTGGATAGCAGCCAAACTACTTTAGTAACTAATAGAGAACAAGAAATTATATGCTCTTTGTAGGAGATCGGATAATTCTGGAGATCATAAGGTATTCCGACTCCGATTTGTTGGATGCCAACACAGCAGGAGATCCACATCCGGTTATGCTGACTAATGGAGATATATTTTGGATGAGTGTCAAACATGCACTCATAATTTCTTCCATTATGAAAGCAAGGTTTATAACATGTTGTGGGGTATCTATTCAGGGAATATGGTTACGAAATTGTCACAAGGCTGCGCCTACAGTACGGTGTTGAAAGACCACATGAAATTATGGTGTGACAATAAATCAGCAGTACTGTATTCCAATAACAACAGAAACTTGTATAAGTCAAAGGATATTGACATAAAGCTTTTAGTTGTGAAGGAAAGAATTCAGAATGGTTATAGTGTTCATATAGCACATTAGGACAAACTCCATGTTAGCGGATCCGCTCACGAAAGCATTATCACCCAGGGTCTTTCATGAGCATACTGCTCATATGGGTGTTAATTAAGAATATGACAATATAGTGAGAGTTTGTATTTGGGTGCTATTTGATTTTGGACACACTTATGTATTAAAGTATTTTGGATATTTATCTGATCAGATATATGGAAATTCAGTTCATTCTGTTTTCATTATGTTAAAGTATTGATCTCATTAAAGTTAAGGAGGACCAGTTGGAAATAGACATGTATTGATCACATTGCGTGTAATTTCCATGCTACGCATCCATGATTGATCTATGTCGTTTAGCTATATTGGTATATGTGACCATTGATGGTTTAGTTACGCTATATGTGACGAATGCCGCTTTGATCCTATGTTGATATGGTTAATGGACGAGATTGTCCGGATATACCCTAAGGATTAAGATAGCAATTTATGAGCTCACTAAGGTTAACACAATTATAAGGTTACATATGTGGCCCAGTGGGAGATTGTTGAAATTATTCAATAATTAGGGGCCACACATGTAAAATTAATTGTGTTTGGGCTATCTAAATAATTAAGCCAAATTAAAGTGGTCTATTTGGAAATTGGCTTAAGGGTATAATTGTCATGGGATCAATGTGTAGATACCGGAGATAATTCTAATTTGATGAGGGGCCAAATTAGAAATATCAAAACACATGTATATATATATGTGTATTCATTAGGGTTATGGTCCCCAACTTATACGGCCACCAAAGAGAAGGTTCTCTCTTTTTCTCTTCTGCATCCCCATCAACAGAAAGAGAGGGACAAAGGATTCGGATTTACCTTCGTCATTAAGGGTCGTAGCAAGTTGGAAGATCGAACCCAATAAAGAGACGATCGCTTCAACATCCATCAAGCCAAGCAATGGATTCAGATACGCTTCCGCAATCAATTTAATTTATGTTCTTCATCTCATGAATCGACAGGACACAATAAAATTTCTAACACAGCTCAATTCAAAGGCAACGGCCAGGGGACAAGTGAACAAGAAGAAGAGCGTCTTTCATTTTGGATATCCATCTGTCTATCCCTAGCCCTAAACCCATCCCTGACCCGCCTTTAAAAAAAAAATTTAACAGAAAAGAAGAGATCAGGCTTTGCCTGCTTTAAGAGCTTAGACATTGAAAATGCTTTGGAGTACTAAAATCAGTGTATCCATCTCCAAGGTAAGAAAATATTATTAGATGAACATGGTTCAGCTTCCATTTCTTATTCCAATTTAATTGATAAGTGGGCCATGTTTTAATCTTTTTATTATTATTTTAAAATAAGACCCACATAACATATTTGAATGATTAGATCTAATAGAATGAATGGTGGATCTACTCCGAGTATAATATTCGAGGGAGAAAAATCACTGAACTTTAAAATTTTACATCACGATTCACTAATTGAACTAGATATTTCCATTCCGTATAAATTTTTGGGTTTAATCTTCTTCTTATTTTAGTTGGATTATGATAAAGGAGTTGCGTAGAAACGTGGTGCAGTCCGACAATCTCTTTTTTTTCAGTATATGTTCAGTACTTCAAAAACAAAAGAAAAAAATCTACTTTTTCTTCCATCAAAACCATGATGATTGTTCATCGATTGTTCATCGTTCTAGGTCGGATGAAAATGATAAATGACAATTCAAGAATAAAAGAATTAACCTCCATCCTAATTTGAACAAAAGTGAACTCAAAAGAGCTGTTTTTTTTTTTTTTTTTTTTTACCCATCACCTCTCTCTCATCTATTTTCCCTTTCTTAATATGTTTACGTTCTTCTAAGCTAGCTAGCTTGCATGCACGTGAAGGAATTGTTGTTATAAGTACACTCAAGGAATCTTAATTAATTTAAGAGCTTTGCTATGCCTACAACCAAATTTTACAACTTTCCTACAACCGGACACGTGTCGGATTTCGATTGGAGGAGGAAAAAAAATGGTGGGGCCGGGTCGAACCCATGTAGCAGGGGGGTGAGAGTGGTGGTGGGACCCGATGGGACCCATGTGTAAGGGGTGGAAGAGAGTAGTTGTAAGAAGGTTGTAAAAATTTGGTAGTAAACTTAGCATTTTCTTTAATTTAATCTCTAGCACACATCCATGTATCCTATCTACTTATCCATTGGTCTCATGAGAGGGTGACAAGCATACCAAGTCTCCAGCTCCATTACTTAATTGGTATATAGTTGTCGATTTAAGGGATAAAATTTGAGTCAGTCAACGTGGTTAAGGTTAAAGTTTATCAAGGGACGCATTCCTTCACACGGCTGCTTTGTCCATGTGTAATATATCTTTACTGTAGTGTGTTGCTTTGTCCATGTGTAATATATCTTTACTGTAGTGTGTATATATATATATATATATATATATATATATATATATATATATATATATATATATATATATATATATATATATATATATATATATATAATTGTAGGATATGTACTATGTCGAATCCAATGACCATTGTGGTCAACAGAATGAAACAAAAACTCCAACTAGATGGCGGAAGATCAGTGGATCAAAGCACGGAAACGTATTATTGCTTCCATCTATTGTGGACAGTGTGCACAAATTTTTTTGAACGTTACGTCTGGCAGCGTAAAAAAACTGTTGGATATGTATTGTACTCCTTTCCAGGCCCGGTCCTGAGTTTTAAAGTACCCTGTTCAAAAACTAAAATATGGCCTTATTTTATGTAAACATAAAAAAAGTTTTTTTTTTATTTACATGTTATATATTAATGATGCAAAAATTTATTTTATTTTTTCAAAATAACTCATGTATATAAGCTAAAATTAATAAGAGATATCGATTAACTTGCATTTATTATAAGAATTGCATTGATCGAACGACTATAAAGCTAAATATTAGAAAAATTACTACTCAAATTTGTAAAATATTTAGCTCTTTTTCGCGTCTCCAAAACCACCAACACCTTCTAGCAATTATATGAGTGCAAACTTGAAAAAATAAATAAAAAGAGTTAAATCATAAAATCGAAATATAATAGATGCGAACAAAGAATGCAAACGAAACAAAATCAGTATAATTGAAAAAATGTACATACCATCAAAAGAAATAAAACTAAACATTAGCTAGCAAAAGTATCGAACATCAACAATAAAAGAACCATTACCAAAAAATTGTCCTCCTTGCATTTTTAGATGCAAAATTATTTTTTGGGGTTTGAATGCCAACTTTATCAAGAAAATCATTCTCAATGTATAATAAAGCTAATCCATTCAAAAATAATAATCTTAATATATTGGAGACGTTACATAAAAGAAATTCGTACAAAACAATCCATAAAAATATAAAGAAATAATGAATGAATGTAGTGAACACAAAACTCTAAATCCAAATAAAATACGAAAATGAGAAGTAATGATATCAATAATCAATGATTAAAAAAAATTATTAATTTATAAAAAAAATTATTCTCGTACTGTACGTGTTTTTTTAAGGTTATTATTAACCATTTACAAAAAAAAAACTAAAGTGGAAGCTCATATCAATAATTAACTATTAAAATAAGTGTTAGATTTAGTAACAACTTTTATTCTACACTAAAGTGCTTCTTTAACAATCATTTTTAAAACAAAAAATTAACCAGAAAGAGAATTGTTTACTGCATCATTTCCTTCCAGATGAATTATTTCTCGCTTGAGTAAATAATCATTCGAACTACATCAATTGTTACTGGTATCTGTTGGGAACGAAACGCGGAAACCGTTCCCCCAAACCAGAAAGTTATGCGAGAGAACCGAGCAAAAAGCACACAAACCAAAAACGTCAAACACAATCGCAAACACAAAGATTTTTGACGTGGAAAACCCTTGCGGAAAAAACCACGGGACGATCGGAGTCCAACCATGAAGAACCTCCACTAGTGAAATAAAGAAAATACACCCTCTACAAGCTCCTCCAGATCCAACACGGATCACCACAACTCACTTGAAAGAAGAAAATTTTTGATTGCGGACTCCGAAGAACAAGAGATGCCAAAAAATTATTCGAAGCAATCTCTTTCAAAATAGTCCTTAATCCTCTTTTTCTCTCTCAAAGATTGTAAAGCACTCTTATTTTTTAGATGAGTTTTCAACTAGCATGCATCACCCTTTTATAAGCCCTTGGTAATCCATACATGGAAGACCAATATATATAAAAACTTCCAATATGCATCAATCATATATTTAATGGAAATCCAATCATAATTGGCTTGTTATAATTGGAAGTCCAATTATATGAAAAGCTACTATATGAAGGGTCAAATCATAAATATATGATCAAAGTAAATATGGAAATCCAATCATATATTTCCTTACCATATGTGTTCCAAAATATGATCCATGCACTCCCCGAGCTTCTCCGACATATGGATAGCGCTCGTCGCTCTCCGGGGTATTCTCCGCATAGGTTGGGAACCCCACCCACTCCAACAAATCTCCTCCTTCACAACTAGGTGGAGGAACTCGTCATCCCGACGATCCGCCTGCAGTACTCAAACTTTTCCCTTGGTAGAACCTTCGTGAACATGTCTGCTCCTGTAAGCCCTAGATTTTAAAATATTAATTTTATAATAGCATTTATATCTTTAAAATAAATTATTATAATTATTAGGAATTTTTCTAGAATTTTTAAATAATTTTTAAAAAAATATATTATTTTATAATTATTTAAATTGTTTTAATATCAATTTGCAATTGTTTTAAATGTTTTAATCACTGTTTGCAATATTCGGATTATTTGTGCAAATTAATTTTTGCACAGAGTAACAGCGGGGGTGTATATGCAAATTGAAATTTGCATTAACTAAGGCGGTTGGGTTTAGTTGCACTTAACTAATCTATGGGGGATTTTCTGTAAAATCCTAAACCCAACCACCGCTCTGTCACCATCTCCGGCTAACCTCGGCCAAAACCCTAACCCTAAACCCTAATTTCCCTAACCCTAGCCCTAATTCCACCGCCTCCTCGACTCTATAAAAGCCGCCGACCACAAACCCTAAACCTAGACTTTACTACGACCGCCCTAGCCACCACCCTTCACTTGTCTTCTCCGACCAACCTTGCTGGAGTTTGCCTTGCCCATCCCGACGCCTACAACCCACGTCGACCGCCCCAACCACTGCCAACTTGCTCGCCTCAACGAGCAGAGGCCAGCGCCACCCTTCGCCACCGACCCCGACGCCTACAGGCGCCGCTAGCACCCCTGACAGCCTCCTCGCGCCGGACACGTATGTGTTCTTTCGTTTTTTACTTCGATGCTGTGTCGCATTTTCACGTAGGAGACTCGACCTGTGTCGGTGAGTGTGATGGTGGACTCGGACACAAAAAACTCGTGTCATAGGAGTCGTGCAAACCCAGGACACTAGACCCGTGTGTCTTCGTGTCCCAAACTATCAGGACACGAAGACACAGGACTAAGGGTTAACGGATTTACTAGACTGCTATCGGGTTTAAAACCCATTAACCTAAACCATAATAAAACTAACCCTAACCCTATCCCTATCACATAACCCGAACTGACCCCCTGGCCAGCCCGAGCCATGTTGAGCCCCCTGTTCCCCAGCCCGAGTTCGAGCCCACCCCCCCTTTCGTTTTTGTTTTATTTTGTTTTTATTTTTAATTGTTTTATTATATATATATATATATATATATATATATATATATATATATATATGTATTTATATGTATGTATATATGTATATGTATTTATGTATATATATATATATATATATATATATATATATTATTATATATACTATTATATATATACTGTATTTATACTGTATTTATATATATATTCTATATTTATGTTTATATATATATATATTTTTTTTGTTTGTTTATATATATATATATATATATATATATATATATATATATATATATATATATATTCATTATATATATATGTAAATATCTATATATTTATGTATATATATTTCAAATACAATTTTTGTGCAAAATATTATTATGTATAAATTCACAAGTTATTTTATTAGGTAATTTTATGACTTGTATATTTTACCACTTTAAAATACATTATTAAAATACTTTAATATTTATATTTGAGTTACTGTATTTTATTAATCATGGCCATTTGATGTCCAAACTTAGCATGAATTTTTGGGCCCAAATGTGTCTAATACATTCAGAGTCTGTACAAATTATATTGGACTTGTTCATGACTTTGGATCCCGTATCTGGACTTCGGTTCAATTTCGTATACGTGGACAAAATACTAAATAATTAATTAATTATTTTTAGAAATTGTTACTTATTATTTTTGAATTTTTATATATATTTTAAGTGCTTTAAAAATCTGTGAAAAATTGTATTTAAATACTATTTTAATTTAGCTAATTTAATATAATTTTTCCAGAATTAATTAAGTACTTTTGGCATTTTATAAAAATAGAAAAACAGAACTCATTTTCAGGATACATATGTTTGCTGATTTTTAGTAAATACCTATGAGGGTTTATAAATTCCAGAAAAATTAGTATAAATTTCTATAATTAAAAAGGATCATTTTGGTACTTTGTTTTATGTATAATTGAGCTTTTTGTCTATCTCAAAAATTGTTGGAACAAAGTGTACAGTCTGATTTATTTATTGAATAGTTACGACTTACAATATTTTGTGTTGATTTGAGTCATTGTAGTATTGGACCTCGCCCTACACTAGTGTAAAAGCCCTAGAAAGTTAGTTTGGGTATTATGTCACCCCACATTGGTCTCTTATGCTAAAGTCATCATTTGGCTAGGTGTCCAGTCAGAAAGTCGTGTCACACCACTAGTGTCTTGGTGTTTAACTTAGAATGAAAACTAAGTTTATGTATTATTTCTACCGTGACGAGTCACCAGGCATCTATAACATTTCTATCACTACCTTGCTTTGCTAAAGGCAAGTACCTCTACAAACTTTACATCCTGTTGCAACAATGAACTGTGATCCAACCATGTTAAATGCTGATCCTTGGGGTAGCAAGTTAAATCTTCATATATTGTATTATTTTCAGTCCCTACCATGCTTAGGACAGTTTTTATATCTCTCACATATTTAACAACGGGTTAAGGGAAAACTGTTAGTAGTGTACGTGATCATGCCCCCCTTCTTCGTATGTATTTACCGAGCATTGTTACATTCTATATGTAACTTTATCGTATGTCTGATCCCGCATTTGTGTATGGACATACACCGATGCCGTTAAGGGTACGTATGTATACTTCAGAAAATTGATATGTACCACTGTACATCCTGATTACCTATTGACTGATCACTCACCTACTACAGTTTTAAACTTTAAAATGAATATGTACATGATAAAATGTATCTAAAACTGGATAAATCAAGATATGTCATGATTATGTTATTTCATCTCTTTCCATCACATGATCAGTATTATATGTTTGTTAGAATCAGTACTTGCTCCCGTCCTGACAGGATAATATTGTAGGTATACTTTCTGCGGAGGAGTTGCTTTGTGATTCCTATTATGGAGTTACTGCCGAGGACCAGGCTTTATCTTACGAGGATGTTCCTGCGGGAAAACTCGTCTAGTTTGCATAGTTGCTCGGGGTTTCCGAGAGTAGTCATATTGTTAGACTATGTATTTTATGACTGGACCTGTATTCCAGCTTTACATTTTGGACTTGTACTTGGAACTTATTTATATGCAAGACGACTTTTGTGTTTGGAACATTTCTGACTCTTTATTACGTATAGAACTGTTAGCACACTTTAGTCTTATCTTGTTATCTTTAGAACAGCTTACTATGTTTTATCCCAAGCGTAGGCTGGACATGACTCGGTCCGGCCCAACAATTTGAGCAACGGATCGTGACATATTTTTAGTGGTGGCCCACGCAGGTCCTGACTAAATTGTTTGGTTACGTCATTGTACCAAGCATACCTGCAATCAGGAACTTAAGGTAACTAGACAACACTATGAATGACGCTTAGAATACCTAGAGGATTACTAGGATTGTAACATAGGAATCACATCACATCATATGCTCGCTATTATAATTAGATTTTCTTGTTTATGATTGTTTACTTAAAAGAGTCCTTATAAGTTCTTTTATTTATTAGATGGTGCTCACCCGCTCATTCCAGTATGCCAAACCTGAAAATGGCACACTTCCCATCCAGTCGGTTGACCAGTTGACCGATGCACCTCCACCTCCACCTATCATACTCCTCCACTCCACAAATCCACCAACCCATGTCTCCACCACCTTCCACATCACAGACCCAGCAGGACCCGATACTCCTACCACCACCTATTACTATACCTGCCCAGGCTTCCGTCACACTCGACGGGAACCAACTGCTCACTCTGATCTAGGGGTTCCTAACGACCCATCAGGAGCAGACCACCCTACTCCGTCAGATCATGGAGCGTTCTGAGGAGCGTACCGTGGTCCCACCACCTGTAGAACCACGGCAAAGAGCGGGGACAATCAAGGACTTCATGGGTTTGAACCCCAAGGAGTTCTTAGGGACTGAGGGCATCATAGTAGCAGATAACTGGCTAGACTCGATAGAGAGGAAGCTCCTTGGAGCTAGGTTGCCGGGTGACCTCCAGGTCGAGGCAGCAGGATTTCTGCTAATAGACTTGGCAGGAGTTTTGTTCAGGAATGAGTCGTTCTTCGCGAGAGAGAAGGCCACTTGGGATCAGTTCAAGACCCAGTTCAAGAAGAAATTCTTATCGACCACCGCTAGGGTAGCCATGGGGCTACGATTCTAGAACATCCAGCAGGGAAACCGTTCTGTTGACGAATATGTAGCAGAGTTTAGTCGTTTGAGCCGTTTCGCTCCTAGTCTAGTTGCAGACCCAGAGGAGATGACACGTAGGTTTTGCCATGGTCTAGTCCCAGACATTAGCATTCTTATAGTAGCGAACGGTACGACTGACTACTACCAGAGCCTAGAGTTGGCCCGGAGTATAGAGGAGCGTCTTCAGTCTTGCAAGAGGCTGAATTCTGTACACCTCGAAGGACCTTCCAAGCGTTAGGCTTTCCAGCCGAGAGCACCGGCGCCGCACCAGTAGACTTACCGTCCTCCCATACCACATCACCCGACCCCGCCAGTTAGAGCCCCGGGACCCTGGCAGCAGAAGGGAGGTGTGTGTTCTTTCTGTAAGAGGCCAGGCTATGACGCTATCGTCTGTAGGAAGAGGTTAGGGCAGTATTTAGCTTTTGGGTCTACTACCCATCAGCTTCGGGATTGTCCAGTAGCCAGGGTACCAAGTGCCGGACCACCATCTAGAGGACCGCCGCTTCCGACTCAGCAGCAGAGGTTTGGGCAACATCTGCAGCAGCAGAAGGGACCGCAGGGGAAGGCTTATAGTCTAGCTCTTGAGGCAGAACTGGAGCAGGTTTCGGAGCCAGATTATTTGGCTGACGTCATCACAGGTCTTGTTTGTTTGCATACTTTTCTAGCTCTATGCTTGTTTGATTTCGGTGCATCACATAGCTTCCTGTAATTAGAGTTTTTGCATAAACACCACTTAGTAGCTACACCTATCGAGGAGATGAGTAGATTAATGACTGGAGGCGGACCAGTGCCCATTAGGGCTATCTATCGATGCTCTATTACTATAGCTGGGAGAGAGTTTAGGGGACGATTTTTTGTGATGCCACTTCCCGGGTATGATATCATATTGGGGATGGACTGGCTTAGCTATGCTCACGCAGCTATAGACTGTCATGAGGGTAGTATTCTGTTCAGTCCCCCAGGCACGGCACCATTCAGTGTCAGGAGGACAGGGCCAGAGATCAGCCTAGAACCGAACTGTTGTGCGACAGTTGGGGAGTTAGCACCGCCACACCCTATCATTAGGGAGTTTATGGATGTATTTCCTGAGGATCTTCTAGGACTTCCGCCTGACAGAGATGTGGAGTTCACTATAGATTTAGTACCGGGTTCATCACCAGTATCCCGGGTTTGCTATAGAGTGAACCCCGAGGAGGCCGTAGAGATGAAGGAGTAGATTGATGACCTGTTGAAAAAGGGTTTCATTCGATCTAGTGATTCTCCATGGGGAGCGCCAGTACTTTTTGTACCAAAGAAGGATAGTATAGTCCGGTTGTGTATTGACTACCGGGCGTTGAACACCATCACCATTAAGAACAAATATCCTCTGCCCAGGATAGATGATTTTTTCGACCAGTTGAGTAGAGCGAAGATGTTTTCTAGGATAGATTTGAGATCCGGTTACCACCAGATGAAAGTCAGGACTGCAGACATCCAGAAGACGGCCTTCAACACGAAGTACGGGAAGTACGAGTTTTTTGTGATGCCATTTGGTCTCACAAATATGCCAGCTGTCTTTATAAACTTGATGAATAAGACATTTCACCAGTATCTGGATAAGTTCGTCGTAGTATTTATCGACGACATCCTGATATACTCGAAGACGCCGGAGGAGCACGCAGAGCACTTGCGAACAGTTTTGGGGATTCTGAGGCAGGAGAGGTTGTATGCCAAATTGTCGAAGTGCGAGTTCTTTTTGGACCGAGTGGAGTTTCTCGGTCATGTAGTTACTGGAGAGGGGATCTCGGTAGATCCCAGGAAGATTGCTGCCGTTGAGACATGGAAGGCTCCGATGTCAGTTTCAGAGATCAGGAGCTTTTTGGGTTTAGCAGGCTATTATAGGAAGTTCGTCCAGGACTTTGCTAGGATAGCTAAACCAATGACGAAACTGACGCAGAAGGACACAGAGTACATCTGGTCAGAGGACTGCCAGACAGCATTTGAGGAGCTGAAGAGGAGGCTGACGACCGCTCCAGTTCTGATATTACCTTCAGGGTCTTGAGGTTTTACCATATACAGCGATGCTTCGGAAAATGGGCTAGGATGTGTCCTACAGCAGCATGGAAAAGTGATTGCTTATGCATCTAGGCAATTACGGACTCATGAGTGGAACTATCCTATCCACGACCTAGAGTTGGCTGCGGTGATCTTTGCACTCAAGTTGTGGAAATACTACTTATACGGAGAGCGTGTGGAAATCTTTACTGACCACTAGAGCTTGAAGTATGTGTTCACGCAAAAAGAGCTGAACATAAGGCAAAGACGATGGTTGGAGTTGATGAAGGACTTCGATATCGATTTACAGTATCATTCCGGGAAGGCAAATATGGTAGCGGATGTGCTGAACAGGCATCAGATGGCATGGTACCTGATGATAGATCGGCATTTACGGGAAGACCTGGAGAAGCTCGGTATAGAGATAGTTCGGCCAGGATCAGTGATACAGATGATGGTGCTAGACATTCAGTCAGGTTTGATGGAGCAGATCAAGGAGGCACAGTCTACAGACGAGAGCCTTCGCAGACTTCGAGCCCAGGCCTTAGCTGGATTGCTAGATGACTTCACCGTAGCAGAGGATGAATCCTTGAGGTATGGCAGCCGGTTATGCGTGCCGAAGGGAGAGCTGATAGAGACAGTCTTGCAGGAGGCGCATAGATCGTGATATTCTATTTACCCTGGTACCAACAAGATGTACCGTGACTTGCGGGAACATCTTTGGTGGCACGGGATGAAGAGAGATGTATCACATTTTATTTCGAGATGCCTAGTTTGCCAGCAGATCAAGGCGGAGCGTCAGAGGCCAGCTGGTCTATTGCAGCTATTACCCATTCCCGAGTGAAAGTGGGAGCATATTACGATGGACTTCGTCTCAGGGCTTCCTCGTTCCCAAGGAGGGAAGGATGCCATTTGGGTCATCGTAGACAGGCTGACGAAGTGTGCGCACTTTATGTCACGCCCCGCTCCCGTAGGAGCGATCGTCCTCGCTAAGGCGTGATGCCGCACGAGCCTAGATTGCGCTCGTGCAAGGCGGGTTCCATAACGGCCGATTACAGCAGCTGCGACGGGGTCGTCGCACAGAAGTCCCAGGCAGAGACATTGAACACGCAGCGAAAATTTAGAACAAACACAAGTTATTCAAAGAAGCTCTTTTATTGATATTGAAACAACGGTTGCATTGGGGGCACAAGGCCAAGATTACAATCACTCAAATCCACTCGTCTCACATTACAAATCGCTCAGCTCTCTCTCATCTCTCGATACATATTTGTCGATCCAGCGGAAGATTCGGAAGGCGATGTCCATACATTATGTCCCGTATAAGTCTTCGAATCCATACGGCCGCACGCTTCGAATCGCCAAGGAACTCCGTGTCTCAACGCATCCAAGCGAGCTCCGCGCCACGAGCTTCTACCTGTGCCTGCACATGGAAACTGTGTGGGTGTCAGTACCACTGTACTGGTAGAGTGAGCTCCTCGCCCACCCATACAAAACTGACACATTTATTTACTTTGTGCAATACAAGCCCCCTTTACGATTGTCTTTCTAGTCTTGCCTTAGGATCGATTTTAGGACCGACGCTCGGCCTATTTAGTATCTTTAGACCATCTCCGTGTCTTGCACTAATAACGTACCCATACTTTGCCTCTAGACCTTTCTCGTGCTTGTATTGTCAACGTACCGACTCATACTTGTCTTTCGTACCATACTCATGGACGTAACGACTAGGTCGTATCAAATACTTGCCCGTGCCTCAAACATCGAGGCCGTGCCTCGCAGCGTAACCTGACTTATCCAAACTCGTCTTACGGCCCTTCTCGACTTAAAGAGCAACGACTAACCAAACTTGTGGAACCAGTGTTGAGAACTCTAGTACGACGCCATATCTCGTGCCGAAGCACGTGTCTTTACGTATAGCCGAATCGTAGGCTTTATAACACCTTGGTGCAATCGAGCACATATTTCACAACACATCGCATACCGTGCTTACGCTTTCTTTGTTACGACCGACACCGTGCATGCGGATTCGCCGCTTAGCACGCCAAATATCTATATGAAAGGCCACTGGCATGACAAGCCATCGCAGACATAGCTCGGGTAGGCGGCGGGTCCTTCAGCGCAGGTAGCGAGCCCCGTTGAAAGCCCCCGACTACCCACGCAATAAAAGCATGCGCTGCTATAACGTCTACCTCCTAGGACGACTGGGCCCGGTGCCCCGGCGTATAACCAGTCTAGGCAGAAATCCTTGTCGACAAGGTGTCCAATGACCACGCACCTACGAGACATCTAAACTCACGTAAATATATGGCCTACTTGTTGGTACGACCGGAACAATACTTAGCAACTCGTGCTTGAATCACACTTGGCATAACGTGGATAGGAACGCGAGACTCCCAACTGAGGGACCGCCTCGAATACTTAACGTGGATAGGAACACGAGACTCCCAACCGAGGGACCGCCACGAATACTTAACGTGGTTAGGAACGCGAGACTCCCAACCGAGGGACCGCCTCAAAACACCTTAACGTGGATAGGAACGCGAGACTCCCAACCGTGGGACCGCCTCGAAACACCTTTGAACTCGAGGGAACGACTACTACGTAGCCTTCCAACTTAACTTGAACAAAACGTATTCCTTAAGTGCCATGGACCGTGGCTAACTTTATATCGTTCCAACCGTGGCTCGTGCCTTTAACTGACTTACGTCCTACGCGATGCTACCACCCAAGTCATACGTTATACGATGGCCCTTGAGATCGTGGGACTATTTAACTTGACAACCGCAGAAAGAGCGGGACGGCACTTGGAATGACTTAGGTCGATCGGCATAACTTTGCCTAACTTACTCAAGCCTACAACTTAACCCGAGGGACGAGCCAAGGCTATGCCAAGCCTTACACAGTAGAAACGGACATTCTTTATCGAGCATTTATGCGGACGACGCCTACGACTTAGGCTAACTCATCGTTTGTGTCGAATACCAACTTTTCCTTCTCCCAAGCCGCGGAACGAAGGATCGAGTGTCATTTTCAAAGCACGCTGAGCACCAACTCTAATCAGACCGTGGGACATTTTCCATGTTCTAAACTCGATTCGATCCGTCGGGATAATTCCCTTTAGCTATGTGCGTTCGTAGCTTTTATATTAGCCTACTTGTGCAAGTTAAAAATACGATTTATTATGTGAAGGCAAAGATGAGGCAAGTTCACCGAAACTACCCTACCTGAGCGATATCTTCGAGTCGCCGTTGTAAGGCCAAGTCCAAACGCCGTCGGCGTTTCGATTCCTCCGATTGACTTTGCGGGACGGGGTACTACACTTCATACCCTTCAAGGTGGGACTTTCCATCGAGAAGTTGGCGGAGCTATACATGCAGCAGATAGTTCGCTTGAACGGAGTACCAGTAAGCATCGTGTCGGACCGAGATAGCAGATTTACGTCCCACTACTGGAGGAGCTTGCAGGAAGAGTTGGGCAGTCGGCTCAAGTTCAGTACATCGTGTAGGAACGAAATCGTAAAGCAGAATACTCTAGAGGGGGGGTGAATAGAGTAGGCAGCGGAATATTGCTAATCAATAATCTTGTTAGCAGTTAGATCACAGATATAAAAATAATCACAAAGTAAATGACAGAAACAAAAAGTGATCAGAAGGCAAACGCAAACACCAAGATTTATACTAGTTTTCCTCTTGTGAGGACTAGTCCAGTCGGAAGAACTCTAGCTTCCAGTTGAATCCACTATTGGAAAATCCCGCAAGTTTTCATACGAAGTCCTTACAACTTCTACAGACGTGAGCTTTGATACGAAGAACTCGACCAACTTCAATTGTGAAGAGTTGTATTTTTATCAAGCCTCTAATTACAATCGCTCTGAAACTTTTAGACCGTACCGCACTGGCAAATCGACTAGAGGATTGTAACTGGCTTGGGATTTGGAAATGAAAGCTTTTTAGAACTCTTTGGAAGAAAGTAAGCTTAATAAGAGAAGAGATTGAAAGTGAATTGGTGATTTGAAATGATCGAAATACTTCTCTATTTATAGTTTTTCAAAAGACAGAACTCTGACAGAATTCGGGCAAAATTCGGACAGAACTCTTTGTAACAAACCGCAACTGAAGGGTGACCAAGTTCAAAATCAAACGTTCACTAGCGTTCATCTTGGCTGAACTCTGGTCGAACTCTGGTCGAACTCGGGCCGAGTTCTACTAGGGTTCTGTGAGACTCGTCTCACAGTATCGATATTTATATACGGATACGTATTTTATAGTATATTTCGTATTTTCTTGGTTTTCGTATGCTTTAAATTTTTCCTAAACTTATAGATTTCTTTCTTGTTCGACATATCGCCAGTATACCGGAATATACCGACGGTATACCGTCCAGACAGATTTCCATATTTTAGATATTTTTATGAATAGTATTTCCGATATTTTTGTGAATAGTGTTTTGGATATTTTGATGAATAGTGTTTAGATATTTTTCATGAATAGTGTAGATGCACACTATTACCCAATGGATATTTGGTTTTGTTTGAATGGCCATGATTGACTTAGATTTTGACATGGATTACGATCCGACGGCTAAGATTAATTCCTCCTTCTATATATACCATTTCACTTTCTCTCTCCTCTCTCTTTTTATTCTCTTCACTCTCTCTTCATTTCTTCTTCCCTTCTCTCCCCCTTGGAGCTTGCCAAGAGCTTGGCCTTGAGGCCTTGGGTGTGGTTTCGTACCCCTCTTGGTGGTGGAGTAGAAGTTTAGGCTTGGAGCTTAACCTAGGCAAGTACATCTTGCCAAATCCATGAACCATATTATTTTTTTGTCATTTTTGTTTCCCTTGGTATTAAATGCTTAGAATTTTCCCAAACTCATTTTGTAAAATATGTTTTCCTTATGATTCTCGTATATATGCATGTTTCCAAAATTTGTTTAAGCAAAGTTTTAATTTTCTGTTAAAATCCAATATGGACTTAGTAGAAAACTTGGTATCAAGAGTGATACTAGTGTTGCCATCATGTATCTTGGTCACATATACATATATGAGGTCTTCACCTAGTTTGTATATCATGGATTTTGAGTTTGGTGGGCAATCGGAACCCGTTTCGGTGTCCCGAGAACCTCTGTTTGAGAGTATTTTGAGGTATTGATCTATCAAATGTTTTGATTTATGAAAACTAATACTTCCATGTTGTATGAAATTCAATTCTATGCAATTTTGACTTTTGAAAATCCGAATTTCGATTTAAAACGAAGTTTTTATGGCCGAAACAAGTTTTGAGTTTTCAAAAATCAACTTTCTGTGACGGTTCGGAAAATCCGTCGAAAATCCGCAGAAATCCATCGGAAAATCCGAACTTGCACCACAAAACTTGCTGTGACACTCCGAAAAATCCGTCGGAAATTCGCAGTAATCCGCCGGATAATCCGTTTTATGCTGTTTTAGTCTATTTTTGTCCGTTTCTGCCCGTTTTTGTCCGTTTATGATATTTTTTTCGATTGTAATGATTTCTTAACATGATTAGATGATCTTGCATAGTTAGAGAATGATTGTACACCCTATATACACTTGACACTAGCACATGTTCAATCATTTTTCTATGAAATGTACTTAGTTTTAATTATTATTTCCCACATGCCATGATATGATTTTAATAGATTCTTTCTTACAAGCTATGATAATTGTTACATGTCTTATTTGCTTACATGATAGTGGCCCGTCGTGGCACACTCTTCTTACATGTCTTCTTTGCTTATTAGATAGTGATCCGTCGTGGTGCACTCTTGTACATGTCTTTCTTTGCTTACATGATAGTGTCCTGTCATGGGGCACTCTTGATTCCAGTACATGTCTTGCTCCTTGATAGTGGCTCGTCGTAGCGTACTCCTGGCTTCTTGTTTATTATATTTTCTTGTTGTGGCTAGTTATGGTGTACAATCTTGCTTGTCTTATCCAGTCTTGCATGTCTCATGTCTAGGATGGATTCTGCGGAATGCCACACCTAGAATCCAACAAGAAAATGTTAAGGACTAAACAACTATCTTGTTACTTAGATCATTGAGAATTTCCCAGTTACATGTTGCCCCTTTGGTCTTGACATTATATATATATACATGGGATTTGGAGCTATCTGTCATGATGAGCACTCTTCCAGCACACCGTTGAGTGGGGCACCTCTTTAGGATACATGTATCTTACTACAGTGTGTCTGCTATACTTATTTTCTTTTTGGCTTGGACCATTCAGGTAGTAGCAGGCAGGTGCTGGACTTGGAATTCTCAGACTTGAATTTGTTAGTAATTAGGATTGTGACAACCCTAGTTAGCTAAAGTATCAAGCCGTAATCATTGCTTGGCCGTGATTGATGGATGGAGTCCATTCTTGTCTAGTCTAGTCTTGCTCCAGTTTATCTTATTGTAGTAGTTAGCTTCCTGTCATTCCTTACATGCTATTCTTCCTACTACATGCTCGGCTTCACCATATGCTCACATGTTCCAGTTATCTTACATGTTCCAGTTATCTTACATGCTCACATGTCCCAGTATCTTACATGCTCATATGCTCCAGTTATCTAACATGCTCACATGCTCCAGTTACCTAACATGCTCACATGTCCTGGCTACTTAACATGCTCACATGTCTAGTTTATCTTTCATGTTCACATGCTTCCTTTTCGTCACATGTACACAATTTATATTACGTCACATGTCCTTTACTTTATGCTATATGTCGTTTTACTTATTGTCCTTCTATTCTTGGGATAAGTGTATTGGTAGTGCACGAGTCTCGATTAGTACTTACTTATCTCTCTCTCTATCCATTGCTATGATTTGCATGCTGGTTTTAGTTCATAGTTTGGCTTCCTTTGTGGTACTTGCTATTGGAGGTCTGACCCCACTGGTTTTATTTGGCCAGATCTGATAGAGGAGCCCGAAGGATCTTCCGTACCTTCCACTCGTTGGTGATTATCCAGAGCACCAGAGTACCTTAGTGGATTTTCTATTTCATTCTCCTACTAGTTATGTATATTATTCTTTTGTGGCGTTTAGCCTCCGAGCACGTGTTTAGCTCGTATTTTGGACTTGACATTTAGCCTACGGGTCAGAACATGATTTGCGTATTCTAGACTATAGCTAGAGCTTATCATGTATGACTATTACTCTTGCTAGTCTTCACTGTGTATTACTAGCTTTATGATCATTGATATATGATAGTTTGGGATGCTTTACTATTTTATATTCTAGTTGATCTTACTTTTTGTACATTATTTACTGTCTGTGATTGAGATACCTAGGATTGCTTGACCTAGGATCGACTGATGGCTTATAGTAGTAACCCCCATCTATACAACTTATACGTTATTTTGGAGTACTGGAGTACTTTGGAATACGTAGCTGGCCTGGTCCGTCCCTACTTGCCAGTATTCTGGTTCTGGGGCGTGACATAGGTTTTAGTGGTGGTCCATGCAGGTCTGATTTATCAGATATGTGGGGGTTACTAATGTTTAGTTATCTCAGTCATAATTCTCCTTTATTGATATCCTTCATGTTATTCTATATCTCTGATCCTTTGACCTGATATCTGTCTTGATCGTTGATCTTTCCTGTTCTCTCGATTTAATCCTTGTGTCCTTTAACTTTCAAGGGCACTATTCTTAATCCTTTCGACCATCTTGTTTGGGTTTTGCCGATGGCAGTCAGTAATCTTCTGTTAGGCCAGTTATGGAGGATCAGTCTCAGCATTCAGGGGCAGAGTTCAGAGTTGACCCAATGGCAGAGGTGTCATTTCAGCCTGATTAGCCAGCAGGGTCAGTCCTGTCAGAGTCTAGCTTCACCGGCTACCCCGGCAGTCCAGCAGTATATGGCTCATGTACCGATTCAGCAGCAGCGGGTCAGAGCAGCAGTTCCGAGACGTGGGCAGGCAGAGTTTGGTATGATAGAGCAGGCTTTGGCCGAGGGTGGTCATGTTGTAAGTATTGTCCTATTCTGCTTCTACTCTTATTTATCTCTTAGGTTACGCATATTTGGCGAGTTTTTTGTCTCACCCTTTTGCCTTCGTATCTTGAGATACATGATATCTATCACGTGTCTCGACTACGAAGATACGTCCTGGGTAGAGTCATGTCTTGGATTAAGTCCTTGGTACCGGCTTATTTTGAGAATTGACTTTTATCTAAGTTGTGGAGTCAGCGTAGGCCTGCTCCTACTCAACTGACTCAGGAGACATATTTATTCATATGCCTCCATCCCTTCTTGATTGTGGTTGTGTTACTGCTTACGCATTTACTTATATTACTGTTGTCTTTATCTTACCAACATGCCATGCTTTGTTTTGATTGACATTATTTTTCTGCTCTTTGGTTTGGTTTTCATGCTTGACTAGATTTAGGAAATTCCGAGGACGGAATTTATTTTTAAGTTGTGGAGAGTTGTGAGACTTGTCTCACAATATCGGTATTTATATACGGATACATATTTTATAGTATATTTCATATTTTCTTGGTTTTCGTAATGCTTTAAATTTTTTCTAAACTTATAGATTTCCTTCTTGTTCGACATACCGCCAGTATACCGGAGTATACCGACGGTATACCGTCCAGACAGATTTTCCACATTTTAGATATTTTCAATTTCAGATATTTTCATGAATAGTATTTTCGATATTTTTGTGAATAGTGTTTTGGATATTTTGATGAATAGTGTTTAGATATTTTCATGAATAGTGTAGATGCACACTATTACCCAATGGATATTTGGTTTTGTTTGAATGGCCATGATTGACTTAGATTTTGAAATGGATCACGATTCGACGGCTAAGATTAATGCCTCCTTCAATATATACAATTTCACTTTCTCTCTCCTCTCTCTTTTCATTCTCTTCACTCTCTCTTCATTTTTTCTTCCCTTCTCTCCCCCTTGGAGCTTGCCAAGAGCTTGTCCTTGAGGCCTTGGGTGTGGTTTCGTACCCCTCTTGGTGGTGGAGTAGAAGTTTAGGCTTGGAGCTTAACCTAGGCAAGTACTGTTTCACTTAACAAATGGCCTGGAAATCGGATTTTGAAAATAAAACAAAAAAAGTACAAGAAGTACAAA
This sequence comes from Iris pallida, assembly GCA_029216955.1. NCBI lineage: Eukaryota > Viridiplantae > Streptophyta > Magnoliopsida > Asparagales > Iridaceae > Iris > Iris pallida. The sequence goes on along the minus strand of JANAVB010038613.1, from coordinate 17,844,586 downwards.
TTTGATTCTGGAAAATATTGCTATGGAAGTCTGATCTGTAAATGATTACTTTGTTCCTTGGACCATACGATGATGATGAAGATCATTGCTAGAAGATGAACAATTGGAAGAACTAAGTCACCAGAAAGGTATCGACGCAATTGGACACTGATGGCGAGGCCGAATGCTTTCCTGCTTTGCTTCACTCTGTTCTGAAAGACAAAAGTTGAAGAAGAATGCTCCAAAAAATCAAAGTCTCTGGGCTCTGATCTCTATGTATTCTCTCCTTTCTCTCTGTCAATCTATATGAGAAAAATCAGTCTATTTATAGACTTGGCTTCTTGTGCGTAAAAACTCAGCGAAAGTTCCGTCTTTACGCTAACAACTGCCACCCATAACCGAAGTCATCCTCTACATACGTTGACACGTGTCCCATCATTTTAATAAGAATAGGATGCACGTACACACGTTCTTCGAGATATGTGGCATGAAAGCCATGTAGGCAAACCACGTCCTGAATTGGAATAGGGCATAAAAATAACCCAAATATATCCCGAGCGTAAAGTAGTAGACTAGGCGTACAATAGCCCTGATGTAGACTTCTCGCGTAAAGTGGTTGTTAAATAACCTTGAGCGTAAAAGTAGCCCAAATAAACCTTACGCACACGTCAACCGTTGAGCGTAAAAACTCGTATAGTCTCCGTGCGTAAAAGAAGCAATATTATGAGCGTAAAGTGGCTCAATCCACATACTAAACGACAAATGGGCCTCTGTGTAAAACAAATCCCTTTGATTTCTGTGATATATGCCATCATTAAATCTTCATGTCAGACTTTGCATTAAATGCAAGACTTGACAGCTTTGTCAAGCGTAAAAGTGGCTAGCCTGTCTTGGGCGTAAAATCATTAGCTTTGACCCGGGCGTAAAATGATTAGCCTGCTTCGGGCGTAAAGTGATTAGCCGCTCTTTGGCGTAAAGTGGATCGATTTGAATGGAATGATCCTTATCTTTGACTCATTCTTATGAAGTACTTTTTATGCTCCTACAAGACCCCCTTCAAAGTTTTTAAATATCTTCAAAATTTGAAACACTTTGAACAGAAGCGTAAAAGTTGAGATTTAACCAGTCAGCGTAAAATTCGGGATACTCAACAGTCATCCGCGTAAAAGTGGGGATATCCAATAGTCGGCGTAAAATCTGGAATTTGAACCGATTTGAAAATTCCCTATAAATAGGTTTTTTTGGGAGAGAAAGAACTTTACTTTGTTTCCTTGCTCCCGTAATGTCACGACCCGGTCCCAATTTCTTGGGTCGAATCGGATCATGCCCAGCCTGCACCGTGGTGTGACGGCGGCAGTAAGCTATTCCATTACAGGTATTCACAACAACACAATTACATTTGTCACAACTGTTCTATTCGGAAATAAAACTTTGTTTAATAAAATATTCAGAAGTACAACTGGAAATGAAATGCTGAAATAAACTACAAACTCCAAATAAAGGAGAAAATGCAGAAAAGAAAAAAACTATCTAAGCGTCTGGTTCTGTAGTCCCAGGATCAGCGTCCTCCATAGACGGCTCTGGTACCTTCGCAGGGTAGAGGACCGGGTCATAATAGCTATTATAGTATAGCTCTTCATCCTCAGTGATACCAAAAATGTTGTCTCCATTCAGGAGGGAGCAAGAACGAAATATGCATCTCATAATTTAAATAGTAATTGGAAAGTGCAGGGTAAACAGTTTGAAATAATATTTTCAGCAGTTTAAAACAGTTCAGTGTGTTTTGAATATGCAAACGTCTATGACCGGCTTGGGTTGATCAGTAGTATCTTAGCGATACGATATGGCTTATCCCCGTGTGTGAGAGGGGTAAGCTAATACAGTCAATTCAGTAGGGGCTTTGGTCATAAACGTCTACACTATTCCCCCAGTCCCAGATTCAGTATCAGTAACAATCAGTAGTTGAACCCTAAGGTAGAGTTCCGTGTCAGCAGTGTGGTTTAACATGCAGCTTAACTTTACTAAGAAAATTACAAGAAAACATAATCCGAAACTTGCCTTGTATTAGATTGACTGGAAAGACGAGTCGGTACCGAGGAAGGACGTCAGGTGTATCTTCGAGTTCCTATAGTTGAGAACTCGACTTAGAACCTTGAATAACCAGACTAAGTGTGCTAGTTGCAATCTCTAGTAGTAAATCCTAGTCAGGTTTTAAGTTGTATTAATTTACAGCTAACGATTACGTCGCAACTATGTGCGTTGATTAAACCGATTAATTGGATTATTTGGAAATAACATGAGAATCAATTAACTTTGGAAAACTTTGTGTTTTTGTAATATATTTATAAAAATATAGTTTTCTTTTAGTGATAAATCATGAACTAGTTATTTACTAATATTTTATCCATTTTAACTAGATTCGTAAATAATCAGTAAATCGCGCTCTAATCTACGATTACGCGACTAATCAAAACCACCCAAATTCACATCCACCAGAAAAAGAAAAATAAAATAAACTACGCTACACAATACAGTGGCACAGCTAATGGTCCTAGGGTGGGCTTATGCCCGGTACAATTTTCTTTTACATTAAATAAGAGAAAATTACTGAAATATTAAATAAAGTGCAGAAATTAAATGACTATAATAAATAGCCTAAATGTTAAATAAAATAATTAAAAATGAAACTAAGAGTCTCAGACTCGGTCCATTCCTCAAAATTCGGCTAATACCACAACGTCCGGTCGGACCAGTGCGTTTGTATTTCGCCGGGGCCCACAGACCAGTACGGTCGTCGCCCGAAAATCAGTTTAAAAATTCATTTCCGAAAACCAATTTTGAAATCAACTAAATATAGTTTTGTAAAAATTTGGGCAGCACTTCCTTTATTTCGGGACAACCCAAAACTGGGAAATGCGCCACAGAAAACCTGCAAATATTCCAATCCAAAATAATCCCACAGAATAAATCCACCAAAATAATCCCAAGCCACAGAAAATAATTCCAATCTACCGAATTTCCCGAAATGTCCGGGAATCCCATAATCCAACCAATTCACACCAAACCAGCAGATAAAACACAGGAACATACGCTAACGTAGCTAATCGAAAATATAACGCAGCTAACCGGATTTCCCGAAGGGAATCCGGGGACCGATTTCATCACCGACTCTACGGAAGGGACGAACTACTGTGATTACCAAAAAATTACCAAATTCCGTTGGCGGGGAGCCACGGGAAAATCTTGGGAAAAATCCGAAACGAAGTTCGGCAGCAGGTCGTAGATCCTGGACAGCAAACTTCGCAGATCCAGACTCAGCCACGCACAAAAGAGGGGCGCGCACGGGAGGGAGGTCGGTCGGCTGCGCTAGGGCACGCCTCGCCGGAATAGATCCTGCGCGAAGAGAGAGCTCGCGCTGGACAGGGAAGTCCGCCGGGAAGGGGGTCGGCCGCGGGGAGTCCGCGGACAGTGGCGGACGAACGCGGAGCAGCCGCGGAGGGGCTCGGGGTCGCACGCACGCTGTGGGCACCGGACGAACGCAGCGGGGAGCCGCGGAGGGGCGGCTAGGGCAGCGCCTCGCCGGAGAAGGGGCGCTGGCCGCGGGGCGGTGACGGCGCGGGCGAGTGCGGCGCGGTCGGGGGCTCTGACGGCGGGGATCCGCCGGGAGGAGCGCGGAGGAGTCCGCGGAGGCTGACGGCGGGGGAAGCCGCGCGGGTGGTCGGCGGTCGCGATATCGCCGGAGAGGGGTTTGCTCGGGAGTGGGTTTGGAGAAATGTTTACTCCACAGAGAGAGGGGGAGAGATGAGATTAGAAGAGATTTGTGAGAATGGGGAGGTGAGTATTCTGGTGTTTGTTTGTGAGAGGAAGAATGGGTTATGCTCTGGTGAGTTGAGAACGTGGAGAAGGTGAGGGGAGTTAATAAAGAGTGGAGTTGGGGAGTTGGGGAGTTGATGGGTTGGGAGTTATAAGGAGATGGGAATTAAGTTGGGGAGTTACGGAAATGAGGGGGTTCACGTGTGTGATGAAGCAAAGAAAAGGAAAAGGCTTTTACCAAAACATGGGGAGAGTTGGGTTGCTGGTCCTTCGGAACCAGCTATAACTATATTATTATTATTTTATTTTATTTTTTATAATAATAATTAGCAAGTCAAAATCAGATTTTAAGAAAATGGGATTGGGTTTGGCTCAGGCCTGGGTCTGGGTTCGGACTCGGGTCTGGGTCTAAATCAAAAGTCCATGTTGTTAATAATTTTGCAATAATTTGCACCCAAAAATATTTTAAAAAAATAATAATAATAAAAAATTAGAAATACTAATTATCACACTAAAATACTATTAATAATTAATTACAAAAATATGGGTTTCACAATCTTCCCTCCTTAGAAAATTTCGTCCTCGAAATTTAAAGGCAGGGTAAGAGAATCAAACAGGTACGGATATTACGCCCGTAACTCAGATCCAACAATAAGAATTTCCAAGGCAGTCGTGGATGAGACGGTTTATGATATCATCCATGTAAAAAAATACAAAAGCGAACCAAAGTACACGAGGTTGATCAGACCATCATGCACCGGTCCAGATTAGACAATATATTAGTGGGTGCACCCAATAAAATATCGTCATGATCAAGCTTGATAAAGAGATAGCTTGCAAAACTAGGCTAACTTTGTCAGCATCAGTCAAGTTTAGAACGAAAAGATAAGAAAATAAATGATGGCTCGAATTCTGATCTTCTTCTTACCTCTGACTAGGCTTGCAACTGGTTCCTCTGGCACTGAAAGGTTAAGTCCAAACTTGAGCTCTGAATTATCCAAAATGTGACTCGGATCAGAAATGTAGCATCTGAGCTGTGACGTAGAAGACGTTGCACATTCTCAAGATTAGCTGGTAGAGCTAACTGGTATGCTACTTCCAACGCGTCTTAAACTTCAAATGACCTGATGTACCTGGCCTCAATTTTCAGCTCCATCGAAACTGATTGTTCCTCTGGTAGGAGAAACTTCACCAAATGCAATTTGGTCTTCCCAAGACCTGCCAAATTCCGAGACGCAAAATCTCAATACATCTTCAAGCGTCTGGATTGACCTCTCTGATTGCTCGTCCCGCGGTACTCCATGAATCCGGTAGATGTGCTTCCCGTACAATGCTGCCCACTTCTTAGTGGATAAACCAACTTTGAAAGTGTGCTGACTTAGTCAGTCGGTTTTCTATAATCCAATTGGTGCCCTTCCCTCCTTGGGAACAAGGCAATCCTTACTCAAAGTTCATTGTTATATGCTTCTACTTCCACTCCGAATTGTCCAGCGGCTGCAATAAACTGGTTGTTCTCTTGCTAAATTCCTCAGATTGACAAATTCGCATATAATCCCATACCTGGAATTGTCCTTCTTTATTCCATAACACCAATCAATGGAGGCATATTCCGATACATCTTATTATCTCCTGAATATATGGAATACTGCGACTGGTGCATTTCTTTCATCAACTCGTTCCTCCGTTTGTCAGCCGATACGAAAAGTCTCGCACCATTCTTCAGAGTTCAAATGCTGATTAATTTAGAAACCCTCAGGTATTCCTGCCAACACTTGAGCTCTAAGCCTGCAAAGTGCCTCGTTTTGAAACTACGTTCTCTTGATTTTTATCCCTCAGCCTCGAACTTCATCAATACTGAATCAGCATCCAGCTCCGTCCTTCTATCTCCAGGTAGTATAACCTCCAGTCCAAACTTCTCGATATCTTCTAGCAGGTGCTAGTCCTTGGTTAAGAACTTCGCCATCAGTATCGACCAAGTGCATCAGCGACCACATTAGCCTTACCTGAATAGTACTGCAGGTTGATGTCGAAGTCCTTCATCTGCTTCAGCCATCTTCTTAGTTTAACATTCAGCCCTTTCTGAGTGAAGACATATTTCAGACTTTTGTAGTCCGTATATATTTCACTCCCTTTCCATAAAAATCATGCTTCCATAGCTTCAAAGTAAAGATAATTGCAGCAATTTCAAATTAGGTGTGGGATAATTCTCCTCATGAGTCTGTAGTTGCCTATATATGTAAGCAATTACTTTTCCATGTTGTTGAAGAACGCAGCCCAGTCCTTTCCAGAGGCATTACTGTAAATGGAGAACCCACCGATTCCTGCGGGTAGCGCAAGGATTGGTGTAGTGGTAAGTCTCTTCTTCAGCTCCTCAGTGCCGTCTGGCAAACTTTTTGTTCAGATGAACTCTTCATTCTTCCAGGTGAGCTTCGTCATTGGCTCAGCAATCTTGGCGAAATCCTTCACGAACCTCTGGTAGTAGCCGGCCAAGTTCAAGGATCCTTCGAATTGAACTTGGGATATACCACTCTTCAACAACAGCTATCTTCCATCGAAATTTCTTCTCTTGACCACATGGCCAAAAGTCCACCTTGTCAAAAATTCACGTTCAGATAACTTACCATAGAATTTCTTTTTCCTCAAATTTTCTAAAACTTCCTCAGGTGTTCTTCATGCTCTTCTTCAGTCTTCAAATATATCAGGATGTTATCTATGGAGAAGATAAACCGATTCAAATACTCATAAAAATCTCTGTTCATGAGATTCATGAACACAGCAGAAGCATTTGCCAGTCTAACGTCCTGACCACAGAAAACTACCCATACTTGGTGTTTGAATGCCGTCTTGGAAATGTCCTCTTTCCTGACTTTGATTTGATGGAAATCAAATCTTAAGTCAAACTTCGAAACACCCTAACTCCACACAACCAGATCAAATAGATCCTCGATCCAGACAGAAAGTACTTGTTCTTTAGTGTCTGGTAATCGATGTACATCCGTATTGTTCCATCCTTCTGGGCACAAACAAGATATATACTCCCTAAAGTGAAGTTCCACTCTGAATAAATCCTAGAGCCTTCATTGATCTGGTCCTTCATCTTCTTGGCCACCTTCGGGTTGACTCTGTAACATCCTTTAGAATTTAGGGAAAGAGCCAGGGACCAAGTCAAGGGTGAATCCTATGTCTAGATCTGGGATAATCCGGGGAGACTATCAGGGAAAACATCTGCCATGAGGGTGTAACTAAAAATTTCTATTCATGTGGAGAATTACAGCAAAAACTCTTATGATTGATCTAAGGACATCTTGTTACAACTTCCAAAAAGATGATGCTATTCTGCGGTTCTAGGTACTATTCTTCATGGTTCTGTATGAGCAGTCTCCAACTGCTTCCCTTTCTATAAACCTCGAGTATGCATCATGCCTTATTGTAAGAGGCAGGGTCTGCTGGATAGGAAGAGGGTCCCTAGGTTGTGGCCTAACAGGTGTTGCTGGGTTATGAGCTCTGGTTTGATAGAAAGATAAAGGGCAGTCCTTTACCCGATGTTCAGCAGATCCACATGCCAAACATTGTCCCAATCTCTTGCGGCAACTAACGGCCTGATGACCAGGCCTCTTGCAATAGTTACAAGCCCAAAGCTTCTTACGACAAGACTGCCGGAGAGTACTTGATGGGACCCAAATATCTTCTAGATTCAGGGGTATCCTTCCTAGGACAAAGTTCTGCTCTAACTTGGTTGGGGATATCTAAGGATACATCATGACGTTCTTCATGTCTTCCCTTGTAATATTCTTCTGTTCCCGCTGGGCTTCATCTTGAGCTTTCTGGAACTCCAGGGTTTCTTGAAATAGGGCAACCATTTGGAAGATGTTTGCTGGTACTGGTGGAGCAGCAAAATGAATACTCCACCTAGGAAATGCAACTCAGTTTGAGATGAGGTAGGAATCGCCAGTGTAGGGAAAACTTCACTGGATGCACTATGAGGACGGTTAAACAACCGCGAGGGAAAAGACCCTGGACTTGGTTGAGGAGATGGGGTATCATCGCCAGCAGGATTTGGTCAACGGTTATTCTCTGGATGGTTTAGGATGCAAACATAAGCAAGGTATCCTACCAGTCTATAATCAAACAAAAATATTTATTTATAATATATTTCGGTCCTATGTTGTGACAAATTGATGTTCTAGTGTTCTAATTGTTTCTAGGTATGTTTTCCTAAGTTGTTGTTCAGACCTGCATGGGCCACCACTAAAAACATGTCACGACCCGGTCCTAATTTCTTGGGTCGAATCGGATCATGCCCAGCCTGCACCGTGGTGTGACGGCGGCAGTAAGCTGTTCCATTGCAGGTATTCACAACAACACAATTACATTTGTCACAACTGTTCTATTCGGAAATGAAACTTTGTTTAATAAAATATTCAGAAGTACAACTGGAAATGAAATGCTGAAATAAACTACAAACTCCAAATAAAGGAGAAAATGCAGAAAAGAAAAAAACTATCTAAGCGTCTGGTTCTGTAGTCCCAGGATCAGCGTCCTCCAGAGACGGCTCTGGTACCTTCGCAGGGTAGAGGACCGGGTCATAATAGCTATTATAGTATAGCTCTTCATCCTCAGTGATACCTAAAATGTTGTCTCCAGTCAGGAGGGAGCAAGAACGAAATATGCATCTCATAATTTAAATAGTAATTGGAAAGTGCAGGGTAAACAGTTTGAAATAATATTTTCAGCAGTTTAAAACAGTTCAGTGTGTTTTGAATATGCAAACGTCTATGACCGGCTTGGGTTGATCAGTAGTATCTTAGCGATACGATATAGCTTATCCCCGTGTGTGAGAGGGGTAAGCTAACACAGTCAGTTCAGTAGGGGCTTTGGTCATAAACGTCTACACTATTCCCCCAGTCCCAGATTCAGTATCAGTAACAATCAGTAGTTGAACCCTAAGGTAGAGTTCCGTGTCAGCAGTGTGGTTTAACATGCAGCTTAACTTTACTAAGGAAATTACAAGAAAACATAATCCGAAACTTGCCTTGTATTAGATTGACTGGAAAGACGAGTCGGTACCGAGGAAGGACGTCAGGTGTATCTTCGAGTTCCTATAGTTGAGAACTCGACTTAGAACCTTGAATAACCAGACTAAGTGTGCTAGTTGCAATCTCTAGTAGTAAATTCTAGTCAGGTTTTAAGTTGTATTAATTTACAGCTAACGATTACGTCGCAACTATGTGCGTTGATTAAACCGATTAATTGGATTATTTGGAAATAACACGAGAATCAATTAACTTTGGAAAACTTTGTGTTTTTGTAATATATTTATAAAAATATAGTTTTCTTTTAGTGATAAATCATGAACTAGTTATTTACTAATATTTTATCCATTTTAACTAGATTCGTAAATAATCAGTAAACCGCGCTCTAATCTACGATTACGCGACTAATCAAAACCACCCAAATTCACATCCACCAGAAAAAGAAAAATAAAATAAACTACGCTACACAATACAGTGGCACAGCTAATGGTCCTAGGGTGGGCTTATGCCCGGTACAATTTTTTTTTACATTAAATAAGAGAAAATTACTGAAATATTAAATAAAGTACAGAAATTAAATGACTATAATAAATAGCTTAAATGTTAAATAAAATAATTAAAAATAAAACTAAGAGTCTCAGACTCGGTCCATTCCTCAAAATTCGGCTAATACCACAACGTCCGGTCGGACCGGTGCGTTTGCATTTCGCCGGGGCCCACAAACCGGTACGGTCGTCGCCCGAAAATCAGTTTAAAAATTCATTTCCGAAAACCAATTTTGAAATCAACTAAATATAGTTTTGTAAAAATTTGGGCAGCACTTCCTTTATTTCGGGACAACCCAAAACTGGGAAATGCGCCACAGAAAACCTGCAAATATTCCAATCCAAAATAATCCCACAGAATAAATCCACCAAAATAATCCCAAGCCACAGAAAATAATTCCAATCTACCGAATTTCCCGAAATGTCCGGGAATCCCATAATCCAACCAATTCACACCAAACCAGCAGATAAAACACAGGAACATACGCTAACGTAGCTAATCGAAAATATAACGCAGCTAACCGGATTTCCCGAAGGGAATCCGGGGACCGATTTCATCACCGACTCTACGGGAGGGACGAACTACTATGATTACCAAGAAATTACCAAATTTCGTTGGCGGGGAGCCGCAGGAAAATCTTGGGAAAAATCCGAAACGAAGTTCGGCAGCAGGTCGTAGATCCTGGACAGCAAACTTCGCAGATCCAGACTCAGCCACGCACAAAAGAGGGGCGCACACGGGAGGGAGGTCGGTCGGCTGCGCTAGGGCACGCCTCGCCGGAACAGATCCTGCGCGAAGAGAGAGCTCGCGCTGGACAGAGAAGTCCGCCGGGAAGGGGGTCGGCCGCGGGGAGTCCGCGGACAGTGGCGGACGAACGCGGAGCAACCGCGGAGGGGCTCAGGGTCGCACGCGCGCTGTGGGCACCGGACGAACGCAGCGGGGAGCCTCGGAGGGACGGCTAGGGCAGCGCCTCGCCGGAGAAGGGGCGCTGGCCGCGGGGCGGTGGCGGCGCGGGCGAGTGCGGTGCGGTCGGGGGCTCTGACGGCGGGGATCCGCCGGGAGGAGCGCGGAGGAGTCCGCGGAGGCTGACGGCGGGGGAAGCCGCGCAGGTGGTCGGCGGTCGCGAGATCGCCGGAGAGGGGTTTGCTCGGAAGTGGGTTTGGAGAAATGTTTACTCCACAGAGAGAGGGGGAGAGATGAGATTAGAAGAGATTTGTGAGAATGGGGAGGTGAGTATTCTGGTGTTTGTTTGTGAGAGGAAGAATGGGTTATGCTCTGGTGAGTTGAGAACGTGGAGAAGGTGAGGGGAGTTAATAAAGAGTGGAGTTGGGGAGTTGATGGGTTGGGAGTTATAAGGAGATGGGAATTAAGTTGGGGAGTTACGGAAATGAGGGGGTTCACGTGTGTGATGAAGCAAAGAAAAGGAAAAGGCTTTTACCAAAACATGGGAAGAGTTGGGTTGCTGGTCCTTCGGGACCAGCTATAACTATATTATTATTTTTTTTTTGTAATAATAATTAGCAAGTCAAAATCAGATTTTAAGAAAATGGGATTGGGTTTGGCTCAGGCCTGGGTCTGGGTTCGGACTCGGGTCTGGGTCTAAATCAAAAGTCCATGTTGTTAATAATTTTGCAATAATTTGCACCCAAAAATATTTAAAAAAAATAATAATAATAAAAGGGGAAGCTCCATATGAGGAATACGTTCCCTCCAACAGAGAACTGGCTGAAATCAGAGAGACTAATCCTCAGTTGATTAAGGTATATGAGGAATTGATGTGTCACTACATGGTTTGTACCACAATGCATGAAAGTACATCTCATTTGGCATACATCAACAAGTGGATGACTTATCTCTTCTTCCATAAGGATAAGATATCCAAGGAAGACAACGAAAGGTTTCAGGAAAACAAAGCTCCGGTAATCAACATAGATTCGACAATCCCTTCTAACAAAATTAGGGATATGATGATTGCCTACAAATTCCCTAATAAATATCTGTCTACAAAGACTGGAGAATTCCCTGCCGGAACTGAAGCCTTGAGCTTCCTTAGATATGGTAGTCAGAAAATCTCTAGGAGAGCTTTGCTGGCAGGCTTTCTTTCTTTATGGCTGAGAAGATGGGTTGTGCCGGGTATTGGTACTGTTGACAGAATTCACCGTAGCGTACTATGGCCAGCAGTACGTTTGGTTTTTAAAGTCAAGATTAACCTGTTATCAGCCATGGCGTGTCGAATAAATGCAGGTTTAAGGACCTTCGGCGAGGAGTTAATCAACAATACTCCTCATCGGAATGTTTTTCCCAAGGTAGAAATGCCCTACACTTATCTGATGGACTGGCTGTTGCATCACAACTGCAGATTGTTGCCACCAGGCCCGGGTGATGATGCGGAGGTCTTCCTCCAAAAATTCAGCAAAGCTACATGGACCGCTACGACTGTGGCAGATACCCGGGCAGTTCTGAATTATTTTTATGGTTGGAACTTCTTCTGCACTCGGCCACAAGTTCCAGCAGATTGCTTTGGCATTCAGTTTGAGGATAAAGTCGACGGAAGAGCGGTATTGCCATTATCAGTCTTCAGATGGCTTCAATGCATTAGACCTTCTCACTTGATATATAGAAATGAAGATAATTGTGCGTTTGAACCATATCTACCCAGTAGGTTCTCTCACCAATTTGGATATGACCAACTTCATGTTGGTAACCCCTCTACTAACTTCCGTCATTATGGAAAATTACTCGACGGTGCTAGGGGTTGGAGATATTTCAATGCTGCTCGTACTGGTGCCAAGTTTAGAGTCTCAACCGCTACTAGTACTACAGAGCTACGTATACTTCATACGTATGCTCACTTTTATGCTTCAATTCGTTCTTTTGCCCACGGCTACAATATGAGAGGTAGTCTGAGGTGGCCTAAAGAAGGAGATATTGAGGAGCAGGTCAGGGTACCAGCAGACATCCATGACGATACTGGCATTCCAGATCCATATTTGGAAGTTATCCCAACAGGAGTTGGGGAACCAGCTGCAGAACCTATCATCATTGGCAAAGGCCGAAAAAGAAAACAAAGTGCAGCCGTCATGTTTCCAGAGAAAACTCCAGAAAAGAAGAAGAAGTCTATCACAAAAGGGCCTTCCAAACCGAGAGCCATCACTCCAGAGGATGACACTTTGATTATAGGGGATCATCTTGTCGGTTCTTCTTCAGTTCATCCAGGAGAAGGATCTTCAGTCCCTCCACCAGTAGTTGGATCAGAGGCTGTAACACTGTTGTCTCATGGACGTCTAAGCACCTCACTCCATTTATCTTTGCCAACCAAGGCACAAGTCACAGGGGGTGCTACTGCTGTATCTACTGTTGATCGAGACCGTATTCTATCAGATGAGCCGTCTCTCGACTTTGATGATGATGATTGGGATGGCGATTACGATTCATATCTTGAACATAACGCACATATTCTAGGTATCATACAAAACCTATATGGAATTATGTACCATGATTTTGTATATTAACTTATTTTGTTCATTTTGTAGATGTCATCATTGCACCAAAGCCTATGGCTCCTCCTCCTCAAGAAGAAGATATCTATAAAGAAAATGAGGAATCTGAGGATGAAACTTCTTATTCAAAAGAAGAAGACGCTGATGAAGAGGGAATTCGATAACCCGAAATGGAGCTTCAAGAAGAATACCCTCCATTATTAGAGGTACAACAAGCACAACCTGAAATGTCCTCTCCTACTGAAGACCAGCACAAAGAAGAGACTACAATAGGCCTCACTGTAGGTGATGATAGAGCTGCTAGAGAGGAACCAGATTTGAATAAAGAAGCAGCTGTAGAAAATTTTACTGCAATTAAAGCAATGGAAAATCCTGTGGAGCAAACCATTGAAGGAAATGTTGAAAGCATTCTTGAATCACCAATTGAAACTGGGGAAGCTATAATGACATCTTCTATTGTTGCTACTGATTCAGTACCAGTTTCTGACGAGCCAATGCCAGAACCTGAACCGGCTCCCGCAATTGTCACCACATCCACCGATATTACTGCCACCAGAACTCCAGAAATGGCTGGAGTAACAAATATTGAAAACATTGCTCCCGAAGCTCTTGGGAATCAATTGGTTGTGGCAGTAGTAACAACAATAATTCTATCTCATCCTGTTGTTACACCAATGATATCTGTTGGTGTTGGAGATATAATCCTTGAAGCTCCTAGGGATCAATTGGCCATGACAGCAGTAATAGCAACGTCCTCGTCTCAACCGGCTGTCATACCAATAATATCTGTTTCTGGTCTCCAAAGAAGAGATCAACTAGATATTGCTGCCACACCAAGCTCCAGCATAGAGATGAATCTCCTAGTTGAGATTCATATTGAGACCTTTTACAAAACTCTAGCAACCCTAATAAAAATGGTCCTGAATAAGGGCCTCAGTTACGAGATTTTGAAGGCAGCGATGGCTCTGACTATTAAGAATGTTGCTATGTTCGATGATGCTGGGAGAGCTGCAGTATTGTAGAAAATTGTAGAAAACCTTTAACAGCCAATCAATGAATACCTCAAGCTATCAAGGGAGACTGTTGAAAGTCTCATCCAGGAGGAATATGACGCCTTAACGGTTGATTATCTTGCTCGGGAGACTACATATAATGAAGCTCTTCATGAACATAGTCTGAAAGTTGCCAAAGAGAAAACTTTTTTGGCTGGAATAAAGTCCGCACTGCATGGTCATAGAGTAGCTTACGATGCTTTGAACATAGATATTCAGAATAAAAATGATAAGATCCGTGAAGTTGAAACTGAATTAGCTCGCTTGAAGGCTGAAAGAGAAAAGATGATCGATGCTCGAAATCTGCACCTCACTCAGAGCTCCATTTTAGAAGAACAAGCCTTCGGGGCTGAATCAACTATCAGAACCCTTCATGAAGCCAAGGATCATCTGATAATCAGTTTTGCTGGACTTTTTCGTATTTGTACCCCTGAAGCTCGACGTGCTGAAGCTACTAAAAAGGTTGTGAGTTCTCGTGACAAGCGACTGGAAGAACTACAGAAGTTGTTTCAAGATGTTTCTACTCCACCTTAGAAGAACTCCTTGTCATCTTTTATCTCATTCATTTTTGTAATGTTTTCACAAGGAATGAATGAAATATTTATTTTGTGATCCCCATAGGTATGAGGCGAAAAATACTTATCAGCGGTTATATGAACATGACAAGTCTTTTAAACTCAATAGTTTGTATCTATCCAGAAGTAATATGGACATGATAGATAATCAAATCTTACTTTCTGTTTTAGAGTATGCAATACTATCAGAGGTAATATGGACATGATAGTATATAAGAACTCAAAGAAAAGTAGATTAATATCTATGCAGAGGTTGAAGGAACATGATAGATAGAAAAAGCAAGTGGATTTAATATTTATCCAGAGGTCTTGAGAACATGATAAATAATAAATCCAGTTTTTTAATCAACTGGTAAGATAGAAGATCAAAATTTCTCTCCGAAGAGACAAGTAATCAGCTTAACCAAACCTTGGTAGCTGGGGATTAAGAGGACAAATATATGTCAATATTAATGAAAGAATGAATGAACCAACATGGCCTAAGGATGATTCTCAAATGGCTCGGATTCATCATCAATTTGAACCATGTAAGCTAAAAATATTTGCTCAGATTCATCATAATAGTCTCCTTTAACACACGAGGAGTGAGAAATATTGGATTCAATGAATTGGACTTCTTTTGAATCTGATGATTGTGAAGAGCTAGAAGAGAATTCCTCTTATATATCGTCATTAAACATGTAGGACGGATCATATCCCAATCCATGACGAGTTTTCTGGTAGAACGGATCACCACATAATGGTAGTCGTCTACCTTTGCCTTGATTGAGACCTTGTATAGTCTTTAAATCATATCCCATGTTCTGGATAATTTTGAGAGATTGTTGACTATATCTGTCAATTCGGATTCTTCCTTTTTTTATCCCTCAAATCATATATCTGAGCAACATGGATATTTCTAGCCAGGCCAAACACAATTTGGCGCTTATTTTTCTTATCAGACGGAACCACGAAATAAGATTCTTTGTGACGTCTATAAGTTACACAAGCTTGCGATGAAGCGGCTACAGGAAGAAGATAGGGAGAAGATGTTAGAAACCTTTGAGCATAAGGTCCAACATCGACATGAGGAGGAAAAGAATTTTCCTTATTGTCAATGTATAAGGTTTCCTCTGTGTCTATGTCGTCTTTATATTGATGACTTTGATTATCAGAAGATAAAGTCATTCTTTCAATAAACTTGACAGCCATATACTCGAAAAAGAAATCTTTATTGATATCAAAAAGTACAGAATAATCAATATTTACATCATTTACAATTTGACTGCTATGCTTCGAATTAATCACTAGTGGACTATCATCCGTCTTCTGCGTAGATTTGCCAAGATTGACAATCAATGGAGGTTCTGGATCATTCGTACGAAATGTACGCCCTTTGACTTTGATCACAAGAGGTTGAACTTGGCTTTTAGTAGGAACATTCACTGATTCCTCAGATGAAGCTTGAGTTCTTCCTTTAACCTTGATCATCAAAGGTTGATTGTTGACAGGTTGGGGTTGGATTCGCCCTTTAACTTTGATATTCAAAGGTTGCTCTTCTGGCGGATCTTCGTTAATAGACTGATCTTCAGCAGATGATTGATCTTCAGCCATCTCTGATATCTCTTTCATATGCTCTTGTTTGTAGAGCCTTGAATCGGAAAAATAGGCTTCAACACCTTTGAAAGGATTGATATCAGCAAACTCAGTCTTCACAACCCCTTGGGGATCCACATACTTGAAGCATTGGTGGAGAGTCGAAGGCACGATATTATGCTCATGTAACCATGGTCTTCCAAGAAGAATATTGTAGGATACGTCTGAGTTAATAACATAAAATGTTGCCATAGTTCGAAGATCACCAATCTGAATCTTCAGACGAATCTTTCCCAGTGGTTTGCTCTTTCCAGAGTTGAAACCAACTATTGTGGTACTAATGTAAGTCAGATCACTAGTAGGAATCCTCAATGATCTTAGCATACTTTGAAGAATTATGCTAATGGAAGACCCAGTATCAATGTAAATTCTGTCAACTTCAATGGATTCGATATACCCAGTGTAACACAAAGTCCTATCATGCTTGTTATGCTTCAACAGCATATCTTCTTGTGTGAAGGTGATGTTGGGAATTGCTTCCATTATACTATGACATTGCGGACATGATACTGGTATATTGTCAGGAGTCTTGAGTTGTGCTAAGCAGGAATCAGCTTGCAGCAAAGCTTCACTCAAAGTTTCGCAGCTTTCTCTAGAAAGGCGAAGCAACTCGAAAATAGATAATCTAGCCGGAGTATTAGCTAACTGGGCTAAAATATCAAATTTTTAGGGTTTCATCACCACCCCCTGACTGGAAGTAGACTTCAACGGGACATCGAAGCGTACCGATTTCTGTTTTCCCTTTTCAACCACAGCAGGATCAAGAGACGGTTGAGTTGATGGTGTTTCAACATTCTCAGCTTCCTTGGAGGATCCCTTATAATCTTTGTGGTACTCTTTTTCAGATCTTGTACCAGCAAAAGTTTCTTCTTCAGACTCAGAAGAAGGAAGTACCATATTGTAGGATTTAATCTTCCTTTCCTTAGCCTTCTTCTTGTGAGGATTGTTATGAGGAACCTCAGAACCTAATCCAACAGTGGATTTTTGACTTTGAATTTGTAAAGGAAGTCGTATCCCTTTATCATAATTCAATCCTTCTGTCTTTTGAAAATCATAACCCATCTTCTTCATGAGAAGGATAGATTGTTGACTGTACAAGTGAGTAGGCAGTAGACTTTCAACAGAAGAAATCCCTGTAACCACGGGAGAATGAGGAATAACCGTCTCTGTAGCTACGAGAGGAAAAGGATTCGGGATACGAGGAAAAATCCCTGTAGGAACCTTTTCATAAGCAACGAAGACTTGTTGTGCCCTGTATAAGGGAACAATATTCATGGCTAGCCACTGCTGATGAGTAAGCTTGAGCTTGGTAGGAGGAGCTAGACTTGGAGGACATATGTTCAATCCTCTTAGTCTATCTTCTAAAGGAGTACCATCCCATAGATGATCCGAATCATCAGGATCTGGAATAACATGAGAAATCATGTTGCAGGTTTTGACTTTCTTACCTTTCTTAGATTTTGAAGTTTTACTTTTATCTTCTATTTCAGGTATTAAGTCAGGATGTACCCACATAATTTCTCTATTCTTTAATGTAAGAGGCAACAATCCTTCATTTTCCTCCCTGGCAGGCGGGATATTCAAAATCTTCATCGTTGCCTTCGGAATTGGGACAATTCTATCTGGTACTTGTTGTAGAGAAAAATCTCCAAATTAAAGAGAAACCATATTGGTTGTAACCGTATGGTCATCATTGGTTAAGGCAATGGCACCACCATTTATCAGCTCTTGGATTTTCTTCTTCAAAACATAACAAGCACTGGTAGGATGATTAATGTATCTATGATAGATATGATATTTGGGATTGTCAGTCAGATTCACCTCATTGGGCCTCTTTGGCTTCAGAATCTGGAGTTTGCCACTCTTCACCAGACATTGGAATATCCCTGGGATATTACTTTCATCAAAAGAGTATTCTTCTTTTGACCTGGAAGATTCCTGATTATTCGGCAACTTTTTATTCTTGGAAAGATTGACCATAAGAGTGTCTTTTTCTTTCATATTACGATTGCCGGAATTATTACCAGGATTACTTTTCTTTCCTTTATCCTCAGAAGCAAAAATCATCCCATGTTCACGAGCCAACCTACCATTGGTCTCGGCGAAAACTGCTGCCATGATAAACGAAGCCCAATCTGTGAATTAGGAACCCGTAAAGACAGCGATGGATGGTCGCAGATTCATCTTACATGTATCAATCAGCGCTGAATCTGGCATACCAGGGGGCATCTTTAGAGTTGCTTGTCGAAAACGTTCAATGAACGTTCGAGTATCTTCTTTCTTCTTTTGTTTGATTTCTATTAAGGAGGACATGTTCATGTCCATACCTCCTTCATAGAAACGAGAGAGAAACATTGCCTTAAATTCGTCAAAAGACGAAATACAATTGTCGGGTAAACTACGATACCAGTCGTAAGCTGAACCCGTCAAGCATCCAATGAATACTCTAGTGAGAAGAGCATCATGTTTCTGTAAATATACAGTCATAATATCAAAGTAATTGATATACTGACTAGGAGAAGCCTTTCCATCAAACAGTACCATTGACTGTGGCTTGAATTTTGGTGGAAACGATACATCATTCCAATGAGGAGGATAAGGTTGCTTAATCCCTAACCTCTGGAGTTGATCCTTTTGCTTTAAAACTTCGAACTGTGCTTTGAGCTCACGTACTGCTTGAATGGCTTCACTGGTTTATGGAAGCACATTTGATTGAAAAGTTGTCGGTTGTACCATAATCCCGACCGGAGATGGTACATCTTCTGGAATGATAGGATCTGGAGATGCAGAATTTTGGTTAACAGCAGGCTCTTGGATATTCAAAGGTATATCAACCCCTTGGCTATCTTGAGTTGGTGCTGCTGTCTGAACCGGAGTTACAATTGCTGGTTGAGCAGTTTGTTGAGCCGTTATTAGCTGGTGCATGCTTTGCATCATGTTAAGCATGTCTTTCAATGATTGCTCAACAGCAGTGAGACGTTGTTCTGTATTAACAGATGACGTCTCTAGTTCGTCTCCAATAGCGTAGGATTCAACCTCTCTTGAAGATACAGAAGGATTAGTATAGAAGTATGAATCAACACTATCAGTTTCGGACTCAAGAGATTGAGTACCCCCAGCTTCAGAATCAGAAGTCTGCAATTGTCTTTATCTTCTTGATCGAGTATTCTGATATACTCCTTCAAAAGAATCAAGAAGTCTGTTGAATTGTTGTTGACCTGGGATTTGGGACGTGTTCCGTCTAGGACATCGTCCTCTGTTGGTGTGAGATGCCATGTTGACTGACGCATATGACAACTCATCAGCTTGTTGTTGGGGTGCATTAAAATTCAACCGATCAAAAACTGACCGTCTGGAAGCCGAGCAACAATATTTGATCACAATCTGGTGACACTCACAGTGATGATTTTCTTGGGGGAGTGTCACGGGAGATTGTCTATTTTTACGCTTTTGCATTAGCAATTCACGTAAATCAGAAGGAGTAGAAGGAGTAGTCTTCATTATTACATTTGGGGTAGCAAAGCGTTTAGTCCCTTGTGTATAAATAAGATTACTGGCTGCATTCGCAGAACCAAACTGTACATTTCTACACGTTTGGAGTTGTGTGCGCAAATCTTGAGATTTTTTAGCACGAAGGACTCCATTTTTATTGCGTGTGATTTGTAGGTTTGGTACTTTGCGTAGAGCAGTATAAGAAGGCTGTTGGTGTAGAACTGAAGCTTTACCAACAATATTTTTATGCTGTATGCATTTAGGTACATCCACATTAGATGTAAAAATATTGTTGCGAATTTTATCTACACTGTCACAGACAGGAGACTTACCTTTACGCGTAGAGCATAAAAATTGATTATCTACCACGTCACAGACGGAAAATTTTTCTTTACGCGAAGAGCGTAATTTTTGTGTGTCTACCACGTCACAGACGGGAGACTTATTTTTACACTTAGAAACACAAGCATTAGAGTCTGCCTCATTACAAATGGGGACTCGTTCTTATGCACTGAGCGTAAATTTTGGTTTTTACCCACTGGGCGTAAAACCTGATTATCTTCACCGTCACAGACGGGAGATAACTTGCCATACTTAGAGTACAACGCTGAAGTAAGGACTGTCTCGTTACGAACGGGAGCCCCTACGACAGGAGTGGGAAGAATTCCCTTGCCCTCAGAAGCAACAGAGAGATCAGAAGCTATTTTGGATTTAGGAATCCAAACTTTTCGTGCTTTGCGAGATTTTTGAACATTGGAGCGGTGAGAACCACCCCCAGTTCAGAGCATTTCTTCATAAGCAGTCTGGTCGAAGTGTACAACCAGAGTCTTCTTTGTCGATCCAATCGACACATCATCGTATTGAGCAATTGCCTCCTCGTCAGAGGAGAAGGTCGTCCCCAGCAGAGTCGCCATTTTTGTTTCACTTAACAAAATGCCTGAAAATCAGATTTTGAAAATAAAACAAGAAAAAGTACAAGAAGTACAAATTTGATTCTGGGAAGTATTGCTATGGAAGTCTGATCTGTAAATGATCACTTTGTTCCTTGGACCATACGATGATGATGAAGATCACTGCTAGAAGATGAACAATTGGAAGAACTAAGTCACCAGAAAGGTATCGATGCACTTGGGCACTGATGGCGAGGCCGAATGCTTTCCTGCTTTACTTCACTCTGTTCTGGAAGAAAAGTTGAAGAAGAATGCTCCGAAAAATCAAAGTCTCTGGGCTCTGATCTCTATGTATTCTCTCCTTTCTCTCTGTCTGTCTATATGAGAAAAATCTGTCTATTTATAGACTTGGCTTCTTGTGCGTAAAAACTCAGCGAAAGTTCCGTCTTTACGCTAACAACTGCCACCCATAACCGAAGTCATCCCTCTACATACGTTGACACGTGTCCCATCATTTCAATAAGAATAGGATGCACGTACACACGTTCTTCGAGATATGTGGCATGAAAGCCATGTAGGCAAACCACGTCCTGAATTAGAATAGGGCGTAAAAACAACCCAAATATACCCTAAGCGTAAAGTAGTAGACTAGGCGTACAATAGCCCTGATGTAGACTTCCCGCATAAAGTGGTTGTTAAATAACCTTGAGCGTAAAAGTAGTCCAAATAAACCTTACGCACACGTCAACCGTTGAGCGTAAAAACTCGTATAGTCTCCGTGCGTAAAAGAAGCCATATTATGAGCGTAAAGTGGCTCAGTCTACATACTAAACGACAAATGGGCCTCTGTGTAAAACAAATCCCTTTGATTTCTATGATATATGCTATCATTAAATCTTCATGTCAGACTTTGCATTAAATGCAAGACTTGACAGCTTTGTCAAGCGTAAAAGTGGCTAACCTGTCTTGGGCGTAAAATCATTAGCTTTGACCCGGGCGTAAAATGATTAGCCTGCTTTGGGCGTAAAGTGATTAGCCGCTCTTTGGCGTAAAGTGGATCGATTTGAATGGAATGATCCTTATATTTGACTCATTCTTATGAAGTACTTTTTATGCTTCTACAAGTACATCTTGCCAAATCCATGAGCCATATTATTTTTTTGTCATTTTTGTTTCCCTTGGTATTAAATTCTTAGAATTTTCCCAAACTCATTTTGTAAAATATATTTTCCTTATGATTCTCGTATATATGCATGTTTCCAAAATTTGTTTAAGCAAAGTTTTAATTTTCTGTTAAAACCCAATATGGACTTAGTAGAAAACTTGGTATCAAGAGTGATACTAGTGTTTCCATCATGTATCTTGGTTACATATACATATATGAGGCCCTCACCTAGTTTGTATATCATGGATTTTGAGTTTGGTGGGCAATCGGAACCCGTTTCGGTGTCCTGAGAACCTCTATTTGGGAGTATTTTGAGGTATTGATCTATCAAATGTTTTGATTTGTGAAAACTAATACTTCCATGTTGTAGGAAATTCAATTCTATGCAATTTTGACTTTTGAAAATCCGAATTTCGATTTAAAACGAAGTTTTTATGGCCGAAACAAGTTTTGAGTTTTCAAAAATCAACTTTCTGTGACGGTTCGGAAAATCCGTCGGAATTCCGCGGAAATCCGTCGGAAAATCCGAACTTGCACCACAAAACTTGCTGTGACACTCCGAAAAATCCGCAGTAATCCGCCGGATAATCCGTTTTATGCTGTTTTAGTCTATTTTTGCCCGTTTCTGCCCGTTTTGTCCGTTTTTGATATTTTCTTCGATTGTAATGATTTCTTAACATGATTAGATGATCTTGCATAGTTAGAGAATGATTGTACACCCTATATACACTTGACACTAGCACATGTTCAATCATTTTTCTATGAAATGTACTTAGCTTTAATTATTGTTTCCCACATGCCATGATATGTCTTTGATAGATTCTTTCTTACAAGCTATGATAATTGTTACATGTCTTATTTGCTTACATGATAGTGGCCCGTCGTGGTGCACTCTTCTTACATGTCTTCTTTGCTTATTAGATAGTGACCCGTCGTGGTGCACTCTTGTATATGTCTTTCTTTGCTTACATGATAGTGGCCTGTCATGGCGCACTCTTGATTCCAGTACATATCTTGCTCCTTGATAGTGGCTCGTCGTAGCGCACTCCTGGCTTCTTGTTTATTATATTTTCTTGTTGTGGCTTATTATGGTGCACAATTTTGCTTGTCTTGTCCAGTCTTGCATGTCTCATGTCTAGGATGGATTCTGTGGAATGCCACACCTAGAATCCAACAAGAAAATGTTAAGGACTAAACAACTAGCTTGATTACTTAGATCATTGAGAATTTCCCAGTTACATGTTGCCCCTTTGGTCTTGGCATTATATATATATATATATATATATATATATATATATATATATATATATATATATATATATATATATATATATATATATACATGGGATTTGGAGCTATCTGTCATGATGAGCACTCTTCCAGCACACCGTCGAGTGGGACACCTCTTTAGGACACATGTATCTTACTGCAGTGTGTCTGCTATACTTATTTTCTTTTTGGCTTGGACCATTCAGGTAGTAGCAGGCCGGTGCTGGACTTGGAATTCTCAGATTTGCATTTGTTAGTAATTAGGATTGTGACAACCCTAGTTAGCTAAAGTATCAAGCCGTAATCATTGCTTGGCCGTGATTGATGGATGGAGTCCATTCTTGTCTAGTCTAGTCTTGCTCCTGTTTATCTTATTGTAGTAGTTAGCTTCTTGTCATTCCTTACATGCTATTCTTTTTACTACATGCTCGGCTTCACCACATGCTCACATGTTCAAGTTATCTTACATGTTCCAGTTATCTTACATGCTCATATTTCCCAGTATCTTACATGCTCATATGCTCCAGTTATCTAACATGCTCACATGCTCCAGTTACCTAACATGCTCACATGTCCCGGCTACTTAACATGCTCACATGTCTAGTTTATCTTTCATGTTCACATGCTTCCTTTTCCTCACATGTACACAGTTTACATTACGTCACATGTCCTTTACTTTATGCTACATGTCGTTTTACTTATTGTCCTTCTATTCTTGGGATAAGTGCATTGGTAGTGCACGAGTCTCGATTAGTACTTACTTATCTCTCTCTCTCTCTCTATCCATTGCTATAATTTGCATGCTAGTTTTAGTTCATAGTTTGGCTTCCTTTGTGGTACTTGCTATTGGAGGTCTGACCCCACTGGTTTTGTTTGGCCAGATCTGATAGAGGAGCCCGAAAGATTTTCCGTACCTTCCACTCATTGGTGATTACCCAGAGCACCAGAGTACTTTAGTAGGTTTTCTATTTCATTCTCCTACTAGTTATGTACATCATTCTTTTGTGGCGTTTAGCCTCCGAGCACGTGTTTAGCTCATGTTTTGGACTTGACATTTAGCCTACGGGCCTGAACATGATTTGCGTATTCTAGACTATAGCTAGAGCTTATCATATATGACTATTACTCTTGCTAGTCTTCACTGTGTATTACTAGCTTTATGATCATTGATATATGATAGTTTGGGACACTTTACTATTTTATATTGATCTTACTTCTTGTACATTGTTTACTGCCTGTGATTGAGATACCTAGGATTGCTTGACCTAGGATCGACTGATGGCTTGTAGTAGTAACCCCCATCTATACAGCTTATACGTTATTTCGGAGTACTGGAGTACTTTGGAATACGTAGCTGGCCTGGTCCGTCCCTACTTGCTAGTATTCTGGTTCTGGGGCGTGACAGGTTCTGCCAGTTCATTTTTGAGAAAAAATTATTTTGGCTTTTTGAAAAATCCTTCAGAAGCTTTTTGTAAAAAGGATATTTTTCAAAAACATAGGTCATTTATAAAAGAATAGGGTGGTTTTCAAAAACGATTTCGGATAGCCTATTTGCCAGTATGACTCGGTGTACAATGTATTCCTAAACTCAAAAAATGAAAAATTACATTGCTTCAAAGGAAATACATTCTGAATGGCAAACGGCTTCAGTCTTGAACATAGTAGATATCCATCGTTGAGCAGTATCCAAAACGTCGTAGGTAAACATCTGAATTGACTTGCATTTATATCGAGACAGAGTTTGATCAATTATTAAAATCAGGTTTGACCATGACCAATGGGCCAACAATCTCCCCCATTTTGATAATTGACAAACCTTGCCGATATAACATCTAAGTTTGGATCAATTCAAAAATGTATACGAAAAAATTGTTCATAACCTGTATGCATGAAGATGTTAGATCTATTTTTTCCCCGTTGTCACTTAGCAAAATAATTGCAAATGAGAAAGCTCCCCCGCAATAAATGCATGAGTAACAAACAGTGAAGAAACACAAAAGATATATAAAATATTCATCACAGGTATGATAGAAACAGTTAAAAAGATATTATATAAACAACACAGGCATGTTATTTGTCACACGCAGTTTTAATATGAAGCAAAAAGAGAGATAATGCTAGAATAAAACTGAAACAAATAAAGTGCTGAATAATAAACTAATATGCCAAACTGAGACATAATAAAAACCATGTCTATGAAGAGTCACAAATAATAACTAAAAGAGTGCTGATAATAACTTGGAATGTCAGAGCATTTCCAAGTAAACATAAGACAAAAATAACCGTCTCAAAAATCATAACATCTCAAAAGTCATCATCCTCATCATCATCGTCATCAGCAGCAGCGCCAGCATGTCCAAAAGGACCAGCTCCAGAAGTACCAGCTCCAGAAGTATGAGGAGTGGCACCAGTAGTACGATACCAATCGTAAGCATTCCCTGGATGGAACAGAGAGTGGATCGCCTCATCATCAATGCGGTAGCCAGAAACAGAAGGGTCTCGAGGTAGAGAGCTAGCAGAGTGACCCGTCTGCGCAAATCTCAGATCGACGAAGGAGTTAGCAATAGCCTGAAATCGAGTCACGTCACGTAACTCATGCTCCCTGGAAGTCTCAACATAAAAAGACTGCAGATCTGACAGGTGCTGATCAATACCCTCAAATGTCATAGGGTAAGAATGAGGATGACCAGGTACAGTGGGAGTAGGTATAGGAGGAGCAGGTTCAGTAGGTGGAGGAACAGTGGCAATGCTGCGACGAAAGAGTTTGAGGAACTTGGGTTCAGGGTCAACAGCACAAGTAGATAGGTCAATGTCAAATCTCTGAAAGATGTGTGGGATGATCATCGCATAAGAGAGATTGCGGTCTCTTCTGCGACATCTACCCATCATCTGGATGATAGTATTAGGGGCAGAAAAAGGAATCCCCTTAAGAATGTGATATAGAGCAGAAAGTTCAAGTGCAGTGACATCATCTTTGAAGCAAATTTAGGAAGTAAAGTGGAATAGATGATGCGATGTAATTCGTAGTTAAACAAGTTCAAGTTATTAGCCTTGAACTTTCCAGGACGAGCGCGTGCGGGCGCACAAAGCTCATTCTTGAAACTAACGAGAGTCGTACCATCAGGAAAATCTAAATCAGTGATGTCATCGAGCGGGGCACCTTCGTTTGGAATATCAAGGATTTTCGCTAACGTTTCATCAGTGAATTCGATATCGATCCCTCCGACACGTGTTCTTGCAGTAAAAGTGTCTAACACAAAATTACAATAGAATAATCTAATGGCATTAGTAGCAATAGAAAATTGTAAGGTAGCAAAGTGTTGTAACCCTAATGCCTCAAAGTAAGGGCGGTGATCCGGAAAGACAGTCCATTTAATCGGTGATCCGGTACAAATAGTACGCATAATGAAATCGGCATACCACAATAAAGCTTGGTCAAAAGTTTTAAAGTAAAACTCGTCCGATGCACCATCGTCCGATTGGACCGAAGAAAAGAGGAAATCCGTATGCGGATCCGAAGACGATGCCTCTTCACTGGCATTGGTCTTCTTCCTCTTGAAGGGATTGAACTTAGGCATTCTTTCCCAAAATTCTAGAAACCCTAAGAATTGAAAAGTGGAGGAGAGAAGGAATTATACCTTCCAAGAATTGGATATGTTGTTGAGGACAAAATTTTTTGCACGAATCCAAAGTTTGGACGTAGATCTCCACACGGATTGAAAGAACAAGGATGGAGAAGAACTAGGGTTTGGAGGCACGGCTGCTGCTGTTTGAGGATGTTTGGAAGAATGAAGAAGATGGGGGCCTCGGGTTCTGGCTGGTATATGTATATATATACCCAGCCGAACTCTGGCCGAATTCGGACCGAACTCGGGCCGAATTTACCAAGGGTTGCCTGGCTATATATATATATATATATATATATATATATATATATATATATATATATATATATATATATATATATATATATATATATATATATATATATATATATCAAAAATAATAATAATGGGGCCACATCTTTTTCATTAATTCGTTTCAAATGCTTAATTCAGAGTTTAGTAATTTTAAATCTCAAACTAATATAATTAATATTATTTTATAAATTAATATTTTTTACTCAGTATCTGTCTCAGATTAGCTGTAGGAGTACTTTCCCAGCTAACGGAGGTTCACCGGGGAACTCTTAAATACTGCTTCGCTTCGACCGTAGTCGTGGTGACAGACAGACTCTTTTTAGGCTTGTCTCGAAAATAGTTATCGAGTATCGAATAAATAATTAATAAAACAAAATTAATTAATATTATTGATATCTAAAATCCTTAATTCTCGACGTAAATAATTGAAACGATCTTCCGTTAGAGGTTTTGTGAGTATGTCAGCTAATTGATTCTGTGTGTCTATGTATACAAGGTCTATATCTCTATTTTGTTGATGATCTCTAAGAAAGTGATGTCTAATCTCGATATGTTTAGTACGAGAGTGACATACTGGATTCTTAGTCAAACTAATAGAACTAGTGTTGTCACAGAAAATGGGTATGCGTGTAAAATGCAATCCATAGTCTTCTAAAGTTTGTTTTATCCACAAAATTTGTGCACAACAACGTCTTGCGGCGATATATTCATCCTCGGTTGTTGATAATGCAACAGAATTTTACTTTTTACTAAACCAAGAGACTATAGCTTTTTCTAAGAAATGACATGTGCCGCTGGTACTTTTTCTATCTACTTTGCATTCGACAAAATCGGCATCAGAATAACCGATTAGGTCAAATGACGTAGTTTTGGGATACCATAAGCCGACAGAAAAAGTACCTTTAAGGTATCGGAAGATACGCTTAACTGCGCACAGATGTGATTCCTTAGGATTAGCTTGAAAGCGTGCACATAAACAAACACTAAACATAATGTCTGGTCGACTAGCAGTTAAATATAGTAAGCTACCGATCATACCTCGATACTTACGTATGTCGACAGGTGTGCCTTGTTCATCAATATCAAGCTTGGTTGAAGTCGCCATTGGAGTGCTAAGGGGCTTGACTGCTTCCATGTCAAACTTCTTTAATAGATCATTTATGTACTTTGCTTGATTTATGAACGTCCCATTGTTGGTTTGTTTGATTTGCAGTCTGAAAAAGAATTTCAGCTCTCCCATCATGCTCATCTCAAACTCATTCTGTATACACTTTGACAATTCTTGACAAAAAGATTCATCAGTAGATCCAAAGATAATATCATCTACATAGACTTGAATCAAAAGAATATTGTTATTCAAAGATTTTATAAACAAAGTAGTGTCAACCTTTCCCTTTGAAAAACCGTTATCAAGTAGAAAAGAGCTTAGACGATCGTACCAAGCACGAGGGGCTTGTTTCAAATCGTATAAGGCTTTCTTCAACTTGAAAACATATTCAAGAAATTTAAAATCAGTAAAACTGGGTGGTTGAGCTACATAAACCTCTTCTTTTATAAAATCATTTAAAAAAAGTGCTTTTGACATCCATTTGAAATAATTTAAAATTATAAAAACATGCAAATGCACATAACATGCGAATGGATTCTAATCTCGCAACTGGGGCATAAGTCTCATCGTAGTCGATACCTTCTTCTTGATTATATCCTTGAACTATGAGTCGAGCCTTATTACGAGTCACTAAACCATTCTCGTTCAGTTTATTTCGAAATACCCATCGGGTGCCAATGACCGGATGATCAATGTGCTTGGGAACAAGTTTCCAAACTTGATTCCATTCGAATTGGTTTAATTCCTCTTGCATAGCATCTAACCAAAAATTATCACTACATGCTTCATCAATATTTTTGGGTTAAAACTGTGAGACAAAAGCAACACAAGAAGCTATATCTTTATTAGAGGAACGAGTACTTACATCCTTGGTAATCTCACCAATTACCAAGTCCTTTGGATGATTAGCCAAGAATCTCATCTCTTTTGGTGTAGTCTCAAGATTGCTAGTTTCGGCTTCTTTGCTTGGAGGTTATTCTGATGCCTGATGTGATGGTTCTGCATCTTTGTGTGAAGGTTTTGCAGTAGCTGTACTTTGTGCGATTATGTCTTTATTGTCATCATCATCTAAGTGTTGATTTAGCTCATCAAACTTGACGTTGATAGATTCTTCAATGATCAAGGTTCTTTTGTTGAAGACTCTATATCCTTTGCTCTTTGCTGCATAACCTAAAAATATATCTTCATCGGCCTTTTCAACAAATTTACTCAAACTATCTTTAGTATTAAGAATAAAACATTTACAACCAAAGATTTTGAAATATGAAACATTTGGTATTCTATCAAACCATAATTCATAGGGAGTCTTCTTCGATATAGGTCGAATTAGAACCCTATTAAGAATATAGCATACTGTATTTACAGCTTTAGCCCATAAGTATCTAGGTAGACTGAACTGGTTTAACATAACTCTAGCCATTTCAGATAGAGTTTTGTTCTTACGTTCCACAACTCCATTTTGTTGTGGAGTCATAGGGCAAGAGAATTCAAGCAAATAACCGTATGTGTCACAAAATTGCTTGAATTCTGCATTCCCAAATTCGCCGCAATGATCACTACGAATGCGAGTAATCATGAACCCTTTTTTATTCTGTACTTTCTTGCAAAAGGTGACGAATTCTGATAATGTATCGTTCTTGCGTGCAAGAAAATAAACCTATGTATATCTAGAAAAATCATCTATAATGACAAATGTATATAACTTACCACCTAGACTAGCAATTTTACTTGGTCCAAATAAGTCCATATGCAACAGTCGTAAAGGTCTAGTGGTACTTACAGCGTTCTTGGATTTGAAAGCGGATTTGGTAGCTTTGTTCTTTTCACGTTCACTACATATCGTATCCTTCTTGAAAGAAATATCCGGTAAGCCGCATACCAACTTTTTCGTAGATAATCTTGAAATTGTATCCATGTTTGCATGACCGAGTCTCATATGCCATAGTTGACTCTCAATGCTTTTGGCCATCAAACATCTACCTGCTGTGTTAGCATCTTCCAACAAATAGAAAAGATATATATTGTCTTCCCTAATACCTTCAAATAAAGTGCTACCAGTTGAACTATCAACTATAGTACATTTATCTTTTACGAAGTTAATACCATAACCGTGATCAGCTAAATGGCTTATGCTGAGCAGATTATGTTTGACTCAGTAACTAGACAAACATCTTTAATCACTGGATAGGGAGCCTTACCAATGTCACCGATACTGATTATGTACCCTCTTAAATTATTACCGAAGGAGACGTATCCTTCTTTATTCCTTTTCGACAGTATTGCGAATAATGAAGCGTCACCGGTCATATGCCGTGAGCAACCGCTGTCGAGGATCCATTTGCTCCTAGCATGTGAAGGTCGTCCCACCTATAAAACAATTTGTAGATGAAACTCTTGGTACCCATTTCTTATTGGGTCCAAACTGGTTAGTTTTCGGTGTCCATGCATAAACATTTAAATCTACTAACTTTTTGATTCTACATGCAGAAGATATATGACCAATGAGGCCACAATAATGACATTTAGCATGTTGAGTGTTGAAAGAGGTGTGAGGTGCATGATTGGTAGGTTTTGGTTTTCTAGTATAGAAGAATGTATGCCTATTAGTCTTTTTGGGCATAATTTTGTATGGTTTGGTCTGACAGTGTTGGGCGTGTTCCGATGATTCGGTAATTGACATGTGTTAGAATAGGAAGCAGCAACTTCAGGCCGTTTTCCTAAACTAATTTCCAACTTTTTGGAAGTGACATATAATCTAGTATAGTCAGATGTGAGTGATTCTAATCTGACCTGTGCACACTGGAGACTCTTTCTCTCCTTAGATAGGTCTTCCTTTAACTGGATAATAGTTTGGTCTTTTTCTTCGGATAGCTTAACAATCTCGTGTAACAACAACTTAATAGAAGAAAGTTCACCAGACTCAGTTGAAGAGTCATTATTTCTAACATGATCTAATTGGTCGATAAGTCTTCTTATTTCACCTTTGTACTCTTTGAGTACCTTCTTAGAGGTTTCATATTTACTACGCAGTTTCCTGTAATCATCTAACAGTTCACTGAAAGCCTCTCCTAGTTGCTCAAAGGTGAAATCATCATAAGGATCAAATACAGGATTAGTGATTACCTGATCGCAAGCCATCAAGCACACATTTGCAGCGTCATCTGATTGTTCATCTTCTGAGTTGCTGGCTTCACTTTCATGCCATATGCTTGTGTTGGCGTACTTTATTGATGTAGATTTCTTCAGATAGCCTTCGTCATATTTGCTATTTTTCTTTGATGATGATGCTGTTGGACGGTCTTTCTTCATGTGTCATTTCTTCTTGCACCCGTAGAAAATAGGATCTTTCTCGTTGTTGTTGTTGTTGCTGTCTTTTGTTCTCCTGTTAAATCTCATGAACTTCTTGAACTTTCTTACTAGAAGAGCTTGATCTTCAGAGTCGGAGTCGCTGTCATCAGAATCATCTTCGATGGTTCTTCTATGTTGAGCCTTGAGAGCGATCGTCTTCTCTGACTTCTCCTTTGGTGTAGCATCTTCAAAATCTTGAAGTTCTAACTCGTGAGTGAGTAGCTTACCCATGAGTGTTTCTAGAGACATTATTGAGAGGTCGTTCCCTTCAATGATTGCAGTAGCCTTTGGAATCCAGTTCTTTGTAAGGGCTCGTAAAAGTTTGCGAATCTTCTCATGGTTACTGTAATCCTTGCCTAGTAAAGACAGAGGATTTACAATATCCAAGAATCTAGTAAACATCTAAGTGACTGATTCACTTGGCTTTATTTTGAACGCCTCGTACTCCTGAGTAAGTCTGCTGATCTTTGACTCCTTGACTTGTGTTGTTCCTTTGTGGGTTACTTCGAGAAGTTTCCACACTTCGTTTGATGTTGTGCAAGTAGACACCCTGTTGAATTAAGTTCTGTCTAAAGCACAAAATAAAGCGTTAATAGTACGTGCGTCAAGACTGGCCTTTTTTTTCCTCCTCTGTATATTTGTCATGGGGTTTTTCAAATAAAATACCATCAACATTAATACGAGGTAGCTTTTTATAGCCATCAATAACTACAGACCATAAGTCAAAATTAAGAGATTTCAGAAAGAAACTCATACGTGTTTTCCAATAAGTGTAGTTTGTGCCGTCAAACAGTGGAGGTCTGTTTGTGGCTTGGCCTTCACTTGTGAATTTTACAGTTGCCATGTGTAATGCTGTGATTTATATAAAAAATTGAATATAACTGTAATTTTACCTTGATTTACCTGTATAACCCGCTTTGATATACCTCTAGATGGAGAACCTGCTTATAGAGAACCTGCTCTGATACCAATTATAGGAACGAAATAGTAAAGCAGAATACTCTAGAGGGGGGTGAATAGAGTAGGCAGCGGAATATTACTAATCAATAATCTTGTTAGCAGTTAGATCACAGATATAAAAATAATCACAAAGTAAATGACAGAAATAAAAAGTGATCAGAAGACAAACGCAAACAACGAGATTTATACTGGTTTTCCTCTTGTGAGGACTAGTCCAGTCGGAAGAACTCTAGCTTCCAGTTGAATCCACTATTGGAAAATTTCGCAAGTTTTTATACGAAGTCCTTGCAACTTCTACAGACACGAGCTTTGATACGAAAAACTCGACCAACTTCAATTGTGAAGAGTTGTATCTTTTATCAAGCCTCTGATTACAATCGCTCTAAAACTTCTAGACCGTACCGCACTGGCAAATCGACTAGAGGATTGTAACTGGCTTGGAATTTAAAAATGAAAACTTTTTAGAACTCTTTGGAAGAAAGTAAGCTTAAGAAGAGAAAAGATTGAAAGTGAATTGGTGATTTAAAATGATCGAAATACTTCTCTATTTATAGTTTTTCTGAAGATAGAACTCTGACAGAATTCGGACAGAATTCGGACAGAACTCTTTGTAACAAACCGCAACTGAAGGGTGACCAAGTTCAATATCAAATGTTCACTAACGTTCATCTTGGCCGAACTCTGGCCGAACTCGGGCCGAGTTCTGCTAGGGTTCTGCCAGTTCATTTTTGAGAAAAAATTATTTCGGCTTTTTGAAAAGTCCTTCAGAAGCTTTTTGTAAAAATGATATTTTTCAAAAACATAGGTCATTTGTAAAAGAATAGGGTGGTTTTGAAAAAACGATTTCGGATAGCCTATTTGCCAGTACGACTCGGTGTACAATGTATTTCTAGACTCAATAAAATGAAAAATTATATTGCTTCAAAGGAAATACATTCTGAATGGCAAACAGCTTCAGTCTTGAACATAGTAGATATCCATCGTTGAGCAGTGTCCAAAACGTCATAGGTAAATATCTGAATTGACTTGCATTTATATCGAGACAGAGTTTGATAAATTATTAAAATCAGGTTTAACCATGACCAATGGGCCAACACAGCAAACCACCCGCAGACAGATGGACAGTCCGAGAGGACGATACAGACGCTAGAGGACATGCTGAGGACCTGTATGCTGGACTTTGGCGGATCATGGAAGAGCCATCTACACTTGGTAGAGTTTCATACAACAACAGCTACCAAGCTAGCATCGGTATGTCACCTTTTGAGGCACTATATAGACGACGATGCCGTACACCGCTCTTTTGGGATGATGTTGGGGATAGAGTTATGCTTGGGCCAGAGATGATCATAGATGCAGCAGAGAAGGTCGGGATGATCAGAGACAGGCTCAGAGTCGCTCAGGACAGGCAGAAACACTGGGCCGATGCTAGTCGCAGACCGATGGAGTTCGCCGACGGAGATATGGTGCTGGTGAAGATATATCACCTACTAGAGGGACGATCCGGTTTGGACGATGAGGCAAGTTGAGCCCCAGATACATCGGGTCGTTCGAGATACTTGGAAAGATCGGAGAGGTAGCTTACAGGGTTGCACTTCCATCCAACCTAGCAGGAGTTCACGATGTCTTTCATGTGTCTCAGCTGAGAAGATACGTTCCAGACCCCAGTCATGTGCTAGATCATTCAGAGTTGGATATCGGACCGAGCCTTGCAGTTACTGAACAGCCAGTGGAGATATTGGACATGAGGGAGAAGAGGCTGAGGAACAAAGTTATACCCTTAGTACGAGTAGCTTGGAGCCGTCACTCTCCGGGTGAATCTACGTGGAAGAGGGAGTCGGACATGAGGGAGAGATATCCTTACTTGTTTGACCCAGCAGCCGCGAGGGAACCACCCGTTCCCGCTTGATACCTTAAGGTTAGTCTTAATAGTAGCCTTAGTCATTTGTTTGCATTACTTGCTATGTTAGAATATTTGTAGAGTCTTCTATCCTTGTAAATTTCGAGGACGAAATTTTTTCAAGAAGGGAAGATTTGTAAGCCCCTAGATTTTAAAATATTAATTTTATAATAGCATTTATATCTTTAAAATAAATTATTATAATTATTAGGAATTTTTCTAGAATTTTTAAATGATTTTTAAATAATTTTTAAAGCAAAATATATTATTTTGTAATTATTTAAATTGTTTTAATATCAATTTGTAATTGTTTTAAATGTTTTAATCACTGTTTACAATATTCGGATTGTCTGTGCAAATTAATTTTTGCACAGAGCAACAGCGGGGGTGTATATGCAAATCAGAATTTGCATTAACTAAGGCGGTTGGGTTTAGTTGTAATTAACTAATCTATGGAAGGTTTTCTGTAAAACCCTAAACCCGACCACCGCTCTGTCACCATATCCGGCTAACCCCGGCCAAAACCCTAACCCTAAACCCTAATTTCCCTAACCCTAGCCCTAATTCCACCGCCTCCTCGACCCTATAAAAGCCCCCGACCACAAACCCTAAACCTAGACTTCACTACGACCGCCCTAGCCACCACCTTTCACCTGTCTTCTCCGACCAACCTCGTCGAAGTTCGCCTTGCCCACCCCGATGCCTAAAGCCCACGTCGACCGCTCTAACCACTGCCAACTTGCTCGCCTCGACAAGCAGAGGCCAGCGCCACCCTTCGCCACCGACCCCGACGCCTACGGTCGCCGCTAGCACCCCCGACAGCCTCCTCGCGCCGGACACGTACGTGTCCTTTCGTTTTTACTTCGATGATGTGTTACGTTTTCACGTAGGAGACTCGACCTGTGTCGGTGAGTGTGATGGTGGACTCGTACACGAAAAACTCGTGTCATAGGAGTCGTGCAAACCCAGGACACTGGACTCGTGTGTCTTCGTGTCCCAAACTGTCAGGACACGAAGACACAGGACTATGGGTTAACGGGTTTACTAGACTGCTATCGGGTTTAAAACCCATTAACCTAAACCATAATAAAACTAACCCTAATCCTATCCCTATTACATAACCCGAGCTGACCCCCTGGCCAGCCCGAGCCATGTTAAGCCCCCTGTTCCCCAGCCCGAGTTCGAGCCCCCCCTTTCGTTTTTGTTTTGTTTTGTTTTGTTTGTATTTGTAATTATTATATATATATATATATATATATATATATATATATATATATATATATATATATATATATATATATATATATATATATATATATATATATATATTTTTTGTTTGTATTTGTTTTGTTTGTATTTGTTTCGTCTGTATTTGTTTTGTTTGTATTTGTTTTGTTTGTATTTGTTTCGTTTTGTTTTATATATATATATATATATATATATATATATATATATATATATATATATATATATATATATATATATATATATATATATATATATATATATATATATTCGTTCTATATATTTGTTATATATATTTGTTATATATATATATATTTGTTATATATATTTGTTATATATATTTGTTATATATATATATATATATATATATATATATATATATATATATATATATATTCATTATATATATTCAATATATATATATTCATTATATATATTCAATATATATATATATATAAATATCTATATATTTATGTATATATATTTCAAATACAATTTTTGTGCAAAATATTATTATGTATAAATTCACAAGTTATTTTATTAGGTAATTTTATGACTTGTATATTTTACCACTTTAAAATACATTATAAAAATACTTTAATATTTATATTTGAGTTACTGTATTTTATTAATCATGGCCATTTGATGTCCAAATCTAGCATGGGTTTTTGGGCCCAAATGTGTCTAATACATTCAGAGTCTGTACAAGTCATACTGGACTTGATTCATGACTTTGGGTCCCGTATCTGGACTTCGGTTCAATTTCGTATACGTAGACAAAATATTAAATAATTAATTAATTATTTTCCAGAAATTATTACTTGCTGTTTTTGAATTTTTATATATATTTTAAGTGCTATAAAAATCTGGTAAAAATTGTATTTAAATACTATGTTAATTTAACTAATTTAATATAATTTTTCCAGCATTTAGTAAGTGTTTTAGCATTTTATAAAAATAGGAAAATAGAACTTAGTTTCAGGATACATATGTTTGCGGATTTTTAATAAATACCTATGAGGGTTTATAAATTCCAAAAAAAATAGTATAAATTTCTATAATTATCAAGGATCATTTTGGTACTTTATTTTATGTATAATTGAGCTTTTTGTCTATCTCAAAAATTGTTGGAACAAAGTATACAGTCTGATTTATTTATTGAATAGTTACGACTTATAATATTTTGTGTTGATTTGAGTCATTGTAGTATTGGACCTCGTCCTACACTAGTCTAAAGCCCTAGAAAGTTAGTTTGGGTATTGTGTCACCCCACATTGGTCTCCTATGCTAAAGTCATCATTTGGCTAGGTGTCCAGTCAGAAAGTCGTGTCGCACCACTAGTGTCTTGGTGTTTAACTTAGTATGAAAACTAAGTTTATGTATTATTTCTGCAGTGACGAGTCACCTGGAATCTATAGCATTTCTATCACTACCTTACTTTGATAAAAGCAAGTACCTCTACAAACTTTATATATTGTTGCAACAATGAACTGTGATCCAACCATGTTAAATACAGATCCTTGGGGTAGCAAGTTAAATCTTCACATGTTGTATTATTTTCAGTCCCTACCATGCTTAGGGCTGTTTTTATATCTCTCACATATTTAACAAAGGGTTAAGGGGAAACTGTTAGTTGTGTACGTGATCATGCCCCCTTCTCCGTATGTATTTACCGAGCATTGTTACATTCTATATGTAACTTTGTCGTATGTCTGATCCCACGTTTGTGTATGGACATACACCGATGCCGTTAAGGGTACGTATGTACACTTCAAAAAATTGATATGTACCACTGTACATCCTGATTACCTATTGACTGATCACTCACCTACTACAGTTTTAAACTTTAAAACGAATATGTATTGCCATAATAAAATGTATCTAAAACTGGATAAATCAAGATATGCCATGATTACGTTATTTCATCTCTTTTCATCACATGATCAGTATTATATGTTTGTTAGAATCAGTACTTGCTCCCGTCCTGACAGGATAATGTTGTAGGTATACTTTCTGAGGAGGAATTGCTTTGTGATTCCTATTATGGAGTTACTGCCGAGGACCAGGCTTTATCTTACGAGGATGTTCCTGCGGGAAAACTCGTCTAGTTTACGTAGTTGCTTGGGGTTTCCGAGAGTAGTCATATTGTTAGACTATGTATTTTGTGACTGGACCTGTATTCCAGCTTTACATTTTGGACTTGTACTTGGAACTTATTTATATGCAAGACGACTTTTGTGTTTGAAATATTTCTGACTCTTATTACGTATAGAACTGTTAGCACACTTTAGTCTTATCTTGTTATCTTTAGAACAGCTTACTACGTTTTATCCCAAGCGTAGGCTGGATATGACTCGGCCTGGCCCAACAATTTGGGTAACGGATCGTGACAGCTCCATTGTCATCATTATAGACCTTCTCAAGCATCGCGTCCTTCTTCTCAACCACATCCCGTATCCAATGATACCGAGTCTCGTTGTGCTTGGACCGACTATGAAAGGTCTGATTCTTCACAAGGTGAATAACACTTTGACTGTCGCAAAGTAAAGTATACTGCTCTTGCTTCAACCCTATTTTCTGCAACAGCTTTTTCATCCACATCAACTCCGTTCAAGCCTCCGTCGTCGCAATGTACTCTGCCTCTGTCGTTGACAAGGCAACACACTTCTACAACCGCGACTGCCATGATACCGCTCCTCCAGCAAACATCATCACATAGCCCGAAGTCGATCGCCTCGTGTCTACATCTCCAGCCATATCAGCGTCGGTATACCCAACCAGCTTCGGCTCATCACCACCAAAAGAAAATCTCTAATCAGCTGTGCCCTGAAGGTATCATAAAATCCACTTGACCGCACTCCAATGTACCCTTCCAGGATTTGAAAGGTACCTGCTAACTGTGCCAAATGCATAAGCGATGTCTGGCCTCGTATACACCATAGCATACATAAGGCTTCCCACAGCTGAGGCATATGGAACCCACTCCATATCTTCTTTTTCGTCCTCGGTGGATGGACACTGCTCCTCAGTGAACTTAAAGTGAGCCGCAATGGGGCAATTCACTTTCTTCGACCCGTCCATCCCGAAATGCTGAAGTACACGGTGAATGTACTTCTTTTGGGACAAGTGTAGCAGCTTGGACTCTCTCTCTGCTGATCTTCATCCCAAGAATAGTCTTTGCTGCACCCAAATCCTTCATAGAGAATATTGCGCCCAGTTGGCACTTCAACTCTGCTATCCTAGTGGCATTCCGATCCACTAATAGCATGTCATCAACATAGAGCAATAAAATGATGAAATCATCCTCGGTAAAGTACCTCACAAATACGTAATGGTTCGACGTCGTCCGTACATAACCATGCTCCCCCATAAACGACTCGAACTTTCTGTACCACTGCCTCGGTGTAACGCTCCAGTCCTAAAATACATAGGACTAAGTACGTAGACATGCCAGTAGTATACATACGAAGTATATGGGCCCTGTATGTATACATAAGCTATAAAATACAGTAAACCACAACTAACTAATCTCATCCACAAAATAAAGGAATAAAAGATATCATATAATAAATTGTCTTGGTACAATATGTTGGGTGGAGACACATCCACTACCAACCATATAAAAAGGAAGAAGTACATGATATATATAAAAGGACTAAGTGGAAGTAGCAAGGAGGAACCAAGTCACGTCATCTTCGAATAAATGGAGAAGACCACGATCCCGGCTAGGATACCTGCGGAAGACATGAACACACACCTGGGAAATAACTAGGTCCTCAGAGGAACGTAGCAAGATACAGGAATAACATGCTAATATGAACTATCAAAATAATAATAATATGCAAGACTCTCCTAGACACCAATATGCAAAAGGGAATGCTAACCATCTATTGTGCAATTTAGAGGACAACTTTCATGCGCATGGATGGAATTTTAGGCTATAAGTACGCAACTGGCATCCAGTCATACATATCCGTCCGTAATGTCCAAAACGTCAGAGGGCATCGGCAAATATAAATTGCAACAGTTCCATCCGGAGACTGTGGTTTACCTGTTTGGATTCCCATACGCACTAGCGACTGTCCTCCCCCAATATTTCCTACACTGTTCAAGTCATGTCCATGGCTCGTCCAGTTTTCTAACTGCTTGAGTCTCTAAAACCCTAGTCATAGCAGTTACGAAGATCTACCGTCACATGACTTTAGAGATGGCCAGTCCATAAGTCAAGCCCTTAGCAAAATGCCTCAAACCGTGTAGTATGAGTTTCATGGCCCAAGGAGATATAAGGATATCCCCCAACAAGAAGGTAGTCTGCTAAAACTAAGTTAACATGCATATAGTAAAGTAAAATGACTAATAGAGTCGTTTGCACCCAAGTATGGCTTGGATGCACAGTTTATAACAAAAGAAACTAACAATATGAAACAAAGTAAATAATACGAAAAATAAATAATATGACAGTAAATTAGCAAGGTATACTTGTCCGGTAGGATCGCCTGGTGTGCTGCGATGATCAATGTGGCACGGAGTTGACTTCATTGTTACAACTACTCAATAGGGCCTCTGATGACGGCACGGACGGTTCCATCGGGTCCAGAACAGTCCAATTGGTCAGGGTGGACATAAGGTAGACCAAAATTGGTCGAGGAAAAGAAAAAAAAAAAAGAGGACAGTCATGGACAGAAGGATTTAATTAAAAGAATTTGGATAAATAATACGTATACTATGTTAGGAAGAATATTGATAATACACTGAAAATATATTATGATACTTAAAATCGTTTAGATAAATATTTATAGAAACCAAAATTTAGAAATCTTATTATGAAATATTTATATATAAAAAACCCATAACATCATAACTTAAAACTAGGTCCAACTAGTTAGAACATACTTATAGATTTATATAATATATAAAAACAATTATATATAAATCTCTTATTTTATATGTAAGCCCAAAATCCACACAACCCAAAATTAATAGTAAATAAGCCCAACATATCAATTAATCATATATATAGTTTAAAAATATAGGACAAGGTCCAAGGCCCAAAAAATATATATAATAGGTTAACCCAAAATATTTAGCCCAAAGTTTTATAATACATATTTACTCAATAAAAAATATATATATATACTTAAAGCCAAGAATATACAGATAGGCATAAAAGCCCAATTCAAACAAATGATTATTAAAATTAAGAAAGTTAGAAATTTGGCCAACTATATCTAAGCCCAACATAATCTACATTATATATGGCCCTACTAAGAAATAAATATTTTCTTTTTTAAAAAAAATACTCGGCCCAAATTAGGCCCAATAAACTGGCCGGCCTGCTGTTCTCTTCTTCTGAAGAGTAACAGAACACCCCCAAAAAATAAAAACAAATAAAAATAAAAATAAAAGAAAGAGAAAAAAACTAGGGCTGAGAATTAGAGGGAACGAGAGGGAGGAGGGAATCGAGGGAGAGAGGGAAGAGATCGGGAGAGGGTTGGAACGGAGGGCGGCGCCGGATGGGTCGATCGACGGAGGGAGAATCGAGATGCGGCGGCAGCGCGCGCTCAGACGAGCTGCGTCGGCATAGCCCGTGGAAGGGCGCGGGGGACCATGGCTGAGGTGGAAGGATCGAGGAGAGCGGCGCGGGTGCGGCTCCGGGTGGAGCTCGCAGAGGCTGCAGGAACGGGGATCATGCGGCGGTCCTTCGTCGGCGGGAGCGAGGCCCGGAGGACGGGGCTCGGAAAGGAGAGCGGGATCGGAGGGCTGTGGTCGGGATCGAGAGGGGACGTGGTGGAGTCCCCGGCGGCAACTGTGAGCCGAGGGAGAGGGAGGATTCGGTGGAGGCCAGGTCCGCGACATCCGCCGACACGAGGACGTTGGGGGCAGCCCAAAGTAGTTCGCATGGCGATCTCGTCGTGCGATGAGGCAGCGGAGCTCGCCCGGCTACGGGGCTTCGATGGAGGCGGTGCGACGCATGTCGAAGATAAGGTTGCAGCAGCCAGCCAAAAATTATGTGAGTGGCTTGGCTTTTGCTGGGATTTTAGGTTTTTCGGGGGGGGCGGCCTGCGGTGGTGGTTTGCGATGGCGTCGTTGGTGGCGGTGTCTAAAGATGAAGGTGGTAATTGTGCTGGGTTAGGGAAGAGGCTGGTGGCTGTGTCTTGGTCATGGAGGCAACGGGGCGTCGATGGTAATGGCGACGGAGGTGGAGAACAGGGGCTGGTCGTGATGGGTGGAGGTGCTGGTGAGGATGGTCGGTTGGCATGGTGGAGATGGTGTTGTGGGCTGGTGCGTTTGTTGACGGGCGGTTTGGTGATGTGTCTCCTGAAGAACAGTTTGGCAACTCTAGAGGGGGGGTGAATAGAGTATATATATATATAATGACCAATTAAAAAATTACTCTTTCACGAACAATGAATAATCAGAGTAAAATACGGAATGTAAATGAAAGACAAGAGAGCATGCGCAAACACAGCAATTTTAACCTGGTTTCCCTCGTGGAGGACTAGTCCAGGCCTGAGAACTCTAGCTCAGGATTAAATCCACTATTTGTGAAATAGTAGCTTACAACCCGTGCCTTTACTTCAGAAGAGCACGTCAACTTCTTACAGAGAATCGCAGTGGCGATTGCTTGGAATTGTCCAAGCGATTTCTTCACTCTTGCACAAGAATCCTAACTGAGAGATGCTGAGCACTCGAGACTTAGGAGGCTTGTGGCTAGTAGATGGGAAGGGTATGGCTTATAGAGCTTGTAGGAGAGAAGAGAAGAGAAGATTGAGTGATTCAAAATGAGAGAATTCATGTCCTATTTATACTGATTTTTGAGGCAGAATTCGGCCAGAATTCGGGTAGGAGAATTCAAAAATTTGGCCGTTGGACAGCTAGCAACCAGCTAACCCTAAAATTAGGGTTCCTGATTTCTAGGGGACAGAGTTCGGCCCGAACTCTGTATGGAGGCAGAGTTCGGCCCGAACTCTGTCTCCAGAGCACAGAGTGATTCTAAGTGGGACTTGTGGGCAATTTTGTTTTGGTGGAGCTTAGGATTTTGGGTAGGCTTATAGACCAAGTTCCAAGAGCTCAGCATAACTCAGAGTACATACTTCTAGACTCAATGAAATGTAAAAGTACAGACTCGAAAATATACTGAGAGTCGGAAACTGAGCTGTCGTTTGTCCCGAACTGAAAGCAGACGTCGTGTGTCGTATTGAATTTATACAGATATTATTTAGTCAATGTAGTCAATATTTGGTTGACTGTGACTTTGTGTCAACAATCTCCTCCATATTGATAATTGACAAAATAATATATGTATATTTCAATATTCATACCTTGACACAGTTGATTACAACATAGCTCCCCCATAACTGATGCAGAGCTAGAATCGGATAGCTCCCCCGTAATCAGTGAACGGTTCCAAGCTAGAAGTAGTAGCTCTCCCCCGTAACAGTGCATATACCCTGTAACCTGATAGATAACATATTCCCAGAACGAGCACAGATATACACAGATGAATGCATAGAACCTGCATAGAACCTGTAATAGTTTCCCAAAACAAGCCAGCACAAAAATATACATATGTTTTCTCCCCCTTTTGGCAGTTAGCAATATAAATAAGCAATGAATAGTAATGCAACCACACCAAGAGAAAAAAATAGTATAATACTAGACAAGAGAGTGCATTGGCATAAAAGAAACTACGAGAAATAGCATAAAATGATATCCACCAACCAGAATGTCAAACACATCATCAGGGTTCTAAGATAAAAATCCAGTACATAAATCCATAACTAAATAAC
The DNA here is from genome assembly GCA_029216955.1 of Iris pallida. NCBI lineage: Eukaryota > Viridiplantae > Streptophyta > Magnoliopsida > Asparagales > Iridaceae > Iris > Iris pallida. Next base: position 17,801,366 of record JANAVB010038613.1, on the reverse strand, counting down.
TAAAAACATAAAGCAACTAAGACCATCAGCAGTGGCAGCAGCATAACAAGCCAGTCTCCATCACGGAGCACCAGAAGGTCCTGGAACATCTGAAGGACCAGGGAAAGAGCGAACGAAAAGGTCCTGGAACATATGAAGATCCACAAAAGTATCATCTGGATCCATATACTGCATGACCCACGGATCGTCTAGACGATGACCCGAGCGATGTGGATCCCGCTCAATAGGCACATACAAATCAGGATGACGAGCAAGCGAATACCGCATATCATGCAGAGAGTTCCCAAGGGCACTAATCTGCAGAGTGGTACGGTAATCCTGCTGCGTCCAGCGATCATCCTCAATAGCAAAACGATCGCGAAGCATAGTCTGAAGCGAATCCAGGTTGGCAGGAGGTGCAGTCTGACCGAGTGGAGGGGCGTCAGGCTCCTCATCAGCAGACAACTCAGTAGTAGCAACAGGCTGAAGGCGTCGTACCTTAGATAGAAAGGTAGGTGCCGGCAGGAACGGACAAGCATCAAGTGGTATACGAAAAGCACGAAAGATCATAGGAAGATACAGAGGATAAACCAAAGCTCGTGGTTTCCTCCTACAGCGAATCATCCAGTCCATCATAGTACGTGGAAGATTGAAATGAATTCCAAAATGAAGATGATAAAGAGCAGAAATGTCAAGATAAGTGATTTCATCAGGGGAACCGATCTTGGGTAGAATGGTATTAGAGATGATCCAATGAAGATCAGAAAAATATGGGTTGAGATATTTCGTCATGAGCTTTCGAGGACGTGTGTATGGAGTGCACAAATCGTCCTTGAAGCTTTCAAGTGAAGTCCGTTGGGAAAACGGAACGAGCGAGCATCAACAAGCCTTTCCCAAGAACTTGGCTCAAGAAGATCAAGATATTCGGCTAGTTCAAAGTCATCAAACGAGATATCGATACCAGCAACTCGTGAATAAATACGAAGGTCATCAAAGGTTAAGTTGCAGTAGAACATTTGAACGGCATGACGATAAATAGCAGAAGATGTAGTGACTAGTTCATCAATATAGAGGTCATGGAATAAAGAATCATATTGAGAGAATATGGAAAAATTGATAGGATGTCCTGTGAATACCTGACGATTCTGAAAGTCACTAAACCAGTTGTTTGATGCATCAAGTGAGACAAAAAGTCTATTGTCATAAGTGGAAGGATGTTGAGGACGAGGTGGATTGAACAAAGGATGAGGTGGTTGAAGTTGTTCAATGATTTGTTCAATTGATGGAGGAGAATTCGAAGAGGAAATACTCTCAACTCGAATCCTCTTCCCACGATTGAACAAGCAAGGAGCCATTAAAAGATTTTAAAAAAAATGGTACCTCAAACAGGTAAAGAACAATGGAGGAGAATGGAGAGGAGACACCTTTTTCTTGATTTGAGAAGCAATGAGGCACTCTAGATCAAAGACTAGGGTTAGGGTTTCAAGGAAAGAGTGTGTATAGGTGAGAAAAGGTGGTAATAGTGAAGGAGAGAGAAAGAATCCCGACATAAAGTAGGGTTTTGTCTTTGGTCGGGTGAAATATTGACCATTGGATTAGAATAGATCCAACGGCAGAGCCAGATCCCGACCCTGGAACCAAGGGACCGAACTCGGCCCGAACTCGGATAGGAGCAGAGTTCGGCCCGAGTTCTGGATCATTGGTCCAGAACAGAACAAAGGCTAAAAAGAAAACAAAGTTGAAGAATAACAAGAAATGATAACAAAGAAAAAGATTTAAGAGTTAAACAAAGAAAGTTGAGGACACCAAAGAGAATAGAATAGATAGAGAAGGAGAGGTACACAGAAAACAGAATGAACTTTTTAGAAAATATCAATTAGGCAATATTAAATCGAAACGAGCCATATAATAAATAAGGATATATATTGTGGTTCAATAGTCCAAATTTGTCCATGGGTTAGCTGCAGGGGCCGGATCCCAGCTAGCGGTAGTCCTGAGGACTAGTGCACCGTGTCGCTTAGGCTTTTACGCCTTGTTGTCAGAAGGACCCTTTCGGCTTGTATCCATACCAAATTCTTCGTAAAAGAATCACAATATACTCGATATTTACGCAGGTGAGTTTCAATTTATGACTGCTTCATCTAAGATTCCAAGTTCACGACAAAGAAAATTGAAACGCTCTTCGGATAGTGGCTTAGTAAAGAAATCTGCCAGCTGATGATCAGTGTCAATAAATTCTAAGTTAATCGTGCCATTTTGCTGATGATCACGCAAAAAGTGGTGTCTGATCTCAATGTGTTTAGTGCGTGAGTGGCATACAGGGTTCTTAGTCAAATTAATGGCACTAGTATTGTCACAGAATATAGGAATATGTATGAAAGATAACTTATAGTCTTCTAGGGTTTGCTTCATCCACAGAATTTGTGCACAACAACGCCCAGCTGCTATGTATTCAGCTTCTGTTGTGGATAGTGCAACAGAGTTCTGTTTCTTGCTAAACCAGGAGACTAAAGCTTTTCCTAATAAATGACACGTGCCGCTCGTACTTTTACGGTCGACCTTGCATCCAGCGAAGTCAGCATCAGAGTAACCAATAAGATCAAATGATGTTGACTTGGGATACCATAGGCCTACTGTAACCGTACCCTTAAGGTATCTAAAGATACGCTTAACTGCGGTCATGTGTGATTCCTTAGGATTAGCTTGATATCTAGCACATAGGCAAATACTGAACATGATATCGGGACGACTAGCAGTTAAATAAAGTAAGCTGCCTATCATACCTCGATACTTACGTTGATCAACAGGTTTGCCGCTCTCATCTGGTTCGAGTTTGGTTGAAGTGGCCATTGGCGTGCTGATTGGTTTGATGTTGTCAAGATCGAACTTTTTCAGCATATCCTTGGTGTACTTTGATTGGCAGATGAAAGTTCCATTAGCCAGTTGTTTTACTTGCAGACCAAGAAAGTAGTTGAGCTCTCCCATCATGCTCATCTCAAATTCCGTCTGCATACACTTGGCAAATTCTTGACAAAGAGTTTCATCAGTAGACCCAAAAATAATATCATCAACATAAATCTGAATTAATAGAATGGTGTCTTTGAAAGATTTGATAAATAGTGTAGTGTCAATTTTCCCTTTAGAAAAACCTTTCTCAAGCAAGAAGCTGCTTAGCCTTTCATACCAAGCTCTGGGGGCTTGTTTAAGGCCATAAAGCGCTTTCTTTAGCTTGAACACGTGGTCGGGAAATTTGTGATTTTCAAAGCCAGGGGGTTATTTGACATAAACTTCCTCCTTAATAAAGCCATTCAAGAAAGCACTTTTAACATCCATTTGAAATAATTTAAAGTTCTGATGATTGGCAAAAGCACAAAGCATCCGAATGGATTCTAGTCTAGCAACAGGAGCATATGTCTCATCGTAGTCGATACCTTCCTCTTGGTTGTATCCTTGAGCTACTAGACGAGCTTTGTTACGTGTGACTGAACCATCTTCACTTACTTTGTTTCTAAACACCCATTTGGTACCAATTATTGAGTGATTAGCCGGTTTAGGAACTAGTTCCCATACTTGGCTTCTCTCAAATTGGTTGAGTTCTTCTTGCATAGCAGAGATCCAAAATTCATCAGTAAAAGCTTCAGAAATGTTTTTAGGCTCTACTTGTGAAATGAAGGCAGTGCTAGCAACAGAGTCTCTTAATGATGATCTAGTAGTAACTCCACGTGAAACTTCACCTATGACTAAATTTTCTGGATGAGAAGGTTTGAAAGAGAATTTCTTAGGCAAACCCTCCAGAGAATTAGTTTCGGTTGAAGTATTCATTGGAGTAGAAGTTGATGGCTCAATGTCATCATTAAGAGTATTTGTTGTACTGTTGTCTTCATCAAAAGTCACATTTGTTGACTCTTCCACAATAAGTGAGCGTTTATTGAAAACTCTATATCCCTTACTCTTGGCGACATAACCAAGAAAGATACCATCGTCAGCTTTGGCATCAAATTTGCTAAGTTGTCTTTGGTGTTAAGGATAAAATATCTGCAGCCAAAAACTCTAAAATAAGAAACATTTGGGGTTCTCCCAAACCAAAGCTCATAGGGTGTTTTCTTCGAAATGGGACGAATAAGCACCCTATTCAAAATGTGGCATGCTGTACTTACAGCCTCTGCCCAAAAATATTTCGGAAGAGAAAATTTATTCAACATGACTCTAGCCATATCGCCAAGAGTCCTATTCTTCCGCTCCACAACACCATTTTGTTGAGGAGTTCTAGGACAAGAAAATTCATGATCAAAACCATTTGCATTACAAAAACTTTCAAATCTGAATTTACGAATTCGCCTCCATGATCACTTCGAATTCGAGTAATCATGTAGCCTTTTTCGTTTTGAACTTTATTTACAAAAACTTTGAAAACAGAGATAGCGTCGCTCTTATTAGCGAGAAAGAAAACCCAAGTAAATCTCGAAAAATCATCAACAATAACAAAAGCATAAAGTTTGCCACCAAGGCTAGCTATTCTACTGGGACCAAATAAATCCATATGAAGTAATTGCAAGGGTCTAGTAGTACTTACAGAGTTGATGGAATGAAATGAGGATTTAGTTGCCTTGTTTAGTTCACATTCGGCACATACCGTGACCTTTTGAATGTGATGTCAGGCAATCCTCTCACTAGCTTCTTGGTAGAAAGCCTGGATATAGCATCCATGTTGGCATGACCGAGACGCTGGTGCCAAAGTAGTCGTTCGTCTTTGTGGGCATATAAACATCTACCTGCATGGTTAGTATTTATAAAGAGATAGAAAATATAGATATTGTCCTCTCTTTTCCCTTCAAAAGCAATGTCTCCTGTTGACCTATCATAGATATAGCAACAGTTTTGTCCAAAGTTAATATCATATCCATGATCAGTAAGATGGCTAATGCTGAGCAGGTTATGCTTTAACTCGGTCACTAGGCAGACATCCTTTATAACAGGAGAAGGAGGATGACCAATGATACCGTTACCTATTATGTGCCCTTTGAGATTGTTACCGAAGGATACGTATCCTTCTCTTTTTATCGATAGTGATGTAAAAAGATTTGCGTCTCCCGTCATATGTCGCGAGCATCCACTATCGAGAATCCACTTACTCTCAGTTGAGGAGGGAAGGTCCACCTACATCAAGAGTAGATGTGACCTTTGGTACCCATTTTCTTGAGGGTCCTGAAAAGTTAGTTTTTGGAAACCAAGCATATATTTTCTTGTCTACCAATCTTCTAACTCTACACTGTGGTGAGATGTGTCCATGTATTCCACAGTAAGTACAGATAGCATTTTTATTTATACTGGGAGCATGAGAATGATATCTATAAGCAACAGGATGAGGATGATATGGAGAGTTAGCATGGTAATGATGACTATGCATAGAGTGAGTGGTATGATGATGATGTCTGTGTGGCATAGCATGATGATATTGACTGTGAGGAGTGGCATGCTGAGATTGTCTATATGGCATAGTGTGATGCTGTGGCATGATATGATGATTTTGCTTATGTGGCATAACATGATGATTTTGTCTACGTGGCATGGCATGTTGATGTGGTATGGTATGATGACTTTGTCTATGTGTAGAGTGATATTGGTTGTGTCTTTGTGCAGTATAATGAGTATGAGGAATATTCTTACGTGCACGTGGTTTGTGAAAGTTTGTGTATATAAATGCATGGTTATGTGCTGCATGAGAATGACGTGGTTGACTAGTATGAGTGGTGTTGTGCCTATGTGATTGGGTTTGAGGTTGAACAACCTGTTTACCCAATTTGGTTTCTAATCTTTTAGACATAGCTTGCAGTTCATCAATCTTGATATTTAAGCCATAAATCTTAGTCATGGAAATCTTGTGTCTACTCTTTTCTTCAGCAAGCAACGTGTTGAGAGTAGTGATTTCTTGAGTTTATTGCTCAATGCGTGCTTCAGCATCATGTAAGCTTAATTTAAGCTTGGATACTTCATCAGTGTCATTTGTGGGTGATGTGTTTCTAACATTATCAAGAAGTAAAGAAATTCTTTGTATCTCATCTTCTAGACTTTTGATTTTGTCCTTGGCATGCATGTATTTACCGATAACCTTTTTGTGATCATCAAGTAAATCGGTGAAAGCATCGCCAAGTTCATCAAAAGAGAAGTCATCTAAAGTTTCGTTTGATACCTTGGTGGAATTTGCCATGAGGCACACATTTGCTTTGTCTTGAGGAGAGTTCTTTTCTTCCTCGGAGTCACTTGCTTCGCTTTCATGCCAAATGCTTGTGTTGGCATACCTTTTTGATGAGTTCTTCTTGTAGGGCTTTTCATACCGGTTGCTTTTCTTTAAGAGCGGACAGTCTCTTCTGACGTGTCCAGTCTTTTTGCAACCATAGCAGGTTGGCTCTTCTTCATCGTCTTCTTGTGGTTCCTTCTTTCTTTGATTGAAGCGAAGGAATTTCTTGAAGTTACGTACCATGAGAGCTTGGTCTTCATCATCTGAGATATCGTCTTCAGTCTCATCGTGATCAACCTTTCGTCGATGAACTTTGAGTGCGATCTCCCTGGTCTTCGGAGCAGGCTCTTCGAAGTCCTTGAGGTCAAGCTCGTGAGTCATGAGCTTGCCCATCAAAGTCTCCATAGACATACTTGTGAGATCATTTCCTTCTATGATGGCTGTCACCTTAGGGTTCCAAATCTTTGGTAGCCCTCTGAGTAGCTTGCGGATCTTCTCATGGTTTGAGTACTGCTTACCAAGCGAGGATAACGGGTTGATGATGTCGAGGAATCTTGTAAACATTTGAGTGATCGTCTCATTTGGCTTCATCTTGAAGGCTTCGTACTCTTGAGTGAGATGGCTTATCTTTGATTCCTTGACTTGAGTGGTTCCTTCATGCGTCACTTCCAGAAGTCTCCATACTTCATGAGCAGTGGTGCATGTAGAGACCCTGTTAAACTCGTTCCTGTCTATAGCACAGAATAAAGCATTAATAGCCCTAGCATCTAGACTTGCCTGTTTCTTCTCCTCGACAGAATATTTGTCGTGTGGTTTCTCAGTGAGGTCACCATCGACAACTATTCTGGCGGGCTTTTTGTAACCGTCAGTTACGACAGTCCACAGGTCAAAGTCTAGAGACTTCAGATAAAAACTCATCCTTGTTTTCCAATATGTGTAGTTAGTCCCATCAAATAGGGGAGGCCTATGAGTGGACTGACCTTCACCATGATTGGAGATCAAGGATTGTGTGGTTGCCATGGATCAGCTCTTAGGATGTTAGTCCTTATAAAGAGAACAGAGCTCTGATACCAATTGAAGAACAGTTTGGCAACTCTAGAGGGGGGGTGAATAGAGTATATATATATATAATGACCAATTAAAAAATTACTCTTTCACGAACAATGAATAATCAGAGTAAAATGCGGAATGTAAATGAAAGACAAGAGAGCATGCGCAAACACAGCAATTTTAACCTGGTTTCCCTCGTGGAGGACTAGTCCAGGCCTGAGAACTCTAGCTCAGGATTAAATCCACTATTTGTGAAATAGTAGCTTACAACCCGTGCCTTTACTTCAGAAGAGCACGTCAACTTCTTACAGAGAATCGCAGTGGCGATTGCTTGGAATTGTCCAAGCGATTTCTTCACTCTTGCACAAGAATCCTAACTGAGAGATGCTGAGCACTCGAGACTTAGGAGGCTTGTGGCTAGTAGATGGGAAGGGTATGGCTTATAGAGCTTGTAGGAGAGAAGAGAAGAGAAGATTGAGTGATTCAAAATGAGAGAATTCATGCCCTATTTATACTGATTTTTGAGGCAGAATTCGGCCAGAATTCGGGTAGGAGAATTCAAAAATTTGGCCGTTGGACAGCTAGCAACCAGCTAACCCTAAAATTAGGGTTCCTGATTTCTATGGGACAGAGTTCGGCCCGAACTCTGTGTGGAGGCAGAGTTCGGCCCGAACTCTGTCTCCAGAGTACAGAGTGATTCTAAGTGGGACTTGTGGGCAATTTTGTTTTGGTAGAGCTTGGGATTTTGGGTAGGCTTGTAGACCAAGTTCCAAGAGCTCAGCATAACTCAGAGTACATACTTCTAGACTCAATGAAATGTAAAAGTACAGACTCGAAAATATACTGAGAGTCGGAAACTGAGCTGTCGTTTGTCCCGAACTGAAAGCAGACGTCGTGTGTCGTATTGAATTTATACAGATATTATTTAGTCAATGTAGTCAATATTTGGTTGACTGTGACTTTGTGTCAACATCTCCGATGGTACTGGTAATGGTGGTAGCGACAGGTACGGAGGTGCTGTGGCGGGTGGTCTCTGGCAGAGGGGAGGCCGGGGTTGCGAGTTCGGGACGGATTGCTGAACAGGGAGGAGGTCGAAAAGGCTGATGGGCTGTCAACAGGAGGGCTAGGGTTAGGATAGGATGTTTGTCGTGTCGGGGTTGTCGGCACGGAGGAGAACACAATGTATATGTAACATATGGAATAGGAATTGGACGGGGAGGGAGAACATGGACACGATGCACTCACGTGGGTGGAGAAATTTGTGGATGGTTGTGGAGAACTTCATAGAAAAATAGAATAATGAGCCTCTCCTTATATAGGAGGTGGAAGCTCCAATTTGATATGGATTAGGATTAGTTTAAAACCGCAATAGATAAATATCATATTAATTCAATCATTTTTAAAAATTTATTTAATAAAATCCGACAAAATCTAGATAAAACCTTTATTTAATAAAATCTTTTCTAACTTATATTATCATATTTAATCCAATATTAATTCAAACAAAATTTTAAATATATTTTTATGAACACTAAAATTATAGTAATAATTAATTTTGAAAATTCATAATAAGTATTTAAATATTGATAAAAATTACTTGGAATTACTCTTTGTATAATAACATTTAAAATTTTCTTCAAATTATGAATAATATTTCAAAAATGCCTTTATAGGAAAATTAAGGTAGATAAAATAAATTTTGAAAAATGGTAATTTATCTACATGAATCAACTTTCACGTACTTTGCATGCGACTAGTACAAATATATTTACCTTGAAATAGGTATAAATAAATAAACAAAAATTTTGTCACTAGTGCGACGGAATTTTATACTTTTGAGAAAATAAAATATTTAACTATAAAATCTATAAATAAAAATATTTTCTAAAAATATGTACCTCGCACACAATCGTACTTGACGGGCAATTACGAAAAATGCAATTTCGTGCGACGTACAATACGACTACGCGACGTATAAATAAAAAAAATCAGTACTAAAAATATAGTAGAAATTTAGGGGTTTTACATCATACCAAACTTACAAGAATTTTGTCCTCGAAATTAAAATAAGTAGGGGAATGAGAAGTACAAGGGGTATATCAATGAGGAACAATCAAATCACGATGTTCAAAACATGCATTAGAAAATCATGACTTCGATAACTACGGAAATAAATTACGAATTTAATTTAGGGAGTAATTGATGGTCGCGTGTTAACGCAAGAAGAGACAAAGATTAATGGTCAATAAGGGGTGGTAATTTGATTTGAGATTAAGGATAGGTGATTTCCTAGGAAGAAGATACTCGTCTAGGTTTAGAAGTATGGTTAAGGGAAAGGGTTCCAATCCTTCCTAAGTTTTAAACAATTTAGAAAGTCATGATAATAGATTGAGAGTTGAAGGAAATGGCATGTAACTTGAGACGAGATTGGAGTCATCTGGGTTGGTCCATGGCTAACTATCTTGGCAATAGATGGTGGGCAACTAAGATGATACTTTGGGTCTATCTATTAAGTACGAGTCTTCATCTAAATAAGTAAAAGATGAAAACCAATATGAGTCCAAAGAAGTTGTTTTCGAATACCAATATGTGGTTCAAAGACGAGTGAGTAATTCAAAAAGAATTGCCAAGGCTGTTGCGGATGGTACTCTAGAGGACAAGTTTAGCTATGTCCTCATCCACGTAGAACGATAGATAAAAGCGAACCAAAGTGCACTCGGTTGATCAGACCACCATGCATCGGTTCTGATTAGACAATATGTTAGTGAGCGCGCTCAATAGCATATGTCATGAGCAAGCTCGACAAATGGATAAGCTTGCAAAACTAGATTATAGTAGCAACATTAGTCAAGATGGTAAAAAAACATAGACACGAGAGATTAAGATTGAAGGAAAGTAGAATTTGGTCAAAGTCCTTAAAATCTAAGTCATGTCCTATGTTGATACCTATACAGTTGTCCTGCCATCTACTTGTCTAAGACTTGGTTAAGGTCATAAGGAAGGTTAGGTCGTAAGGCATCCTACCCAACTTACAAGAGTTAAACTAGTAGGGTGATGGAACAATGGGTCATGTCCACCTAGTATGGGTTACCATATTAATCTCTATCAAGCACGAAAGAAGGACACGAATCACGATAGAAGGGATCAAACAAGATGCAACTCGAGGAGTCAAGCGAGAAGGCGGTCAAGTATGTGGATGAGATCCTACACTCTAATCCTATACGCAGGCTTGCTTGGTACGGTAAAGTAACCAAATAATTTATCTAGACCTGCATGGGCCACCACAAAAATATGTAACGCCCTAGTCCCAAAATACGTAGGACTAAGTACGTAGACGGGCCAGCAGTATACATACGAAGTACATGGGCCCTGTATGTATACATAAGCTGTAAAATACAGTAAACCACAACTAACTAATCTCATCCACAAAATAAAGGAATAAAAGATATCATATAATAAATTGTCTTGGTACAATATGTTGGGTGGAGACACATCCACTACCAACCAAATAAAAAGGAAGAAGTACATAATATATATAAAAGGACTAAGTGGAAGTAGCAAGGAGGAACCAAGTCACGTCATCTTCGAATAAATGGAGAAGACAACGATCCCGGCTAGGATACCTGCGGAAGACATGAACACACACCTGGAGAATAACCAGGTCCTCAGAGGGACGTAGCAAGATACAGGAAGAACATGCTAATATGAACTGTCAAAATAATAATAATATGCAAGACTCTCCTAGACACCAATATGCAAAAGGGAATGCTAACCATCTATTGTGCAATTTAGAGGACAACTTTCATGCGCATGGGTGGGATTTTAGGCTATAAGTATGCAACTGGCATCCAGTCAAACGTATCCGTCCGTAACGTCCAAAATGTCACAGGGCATCTGTAAATATAAATCGCCACAGTTCCATCCGGAGACTGTGGTTTACCTGTTTGGATTCCCATATGCACTAGCGACTGTCCTCCCCCAATATTTCCCACACTGTTCAAGTCATGTCCATGGCTCGTCCAGTTTTGTAACTGCTTGATTCTCTAAAATCCTAGTCATAGCAGTTACGAAGATCTACCGTCACACGACTTTAGAGATGGCCAGTCCATAAGTCATGCCCCTAGCAAAATGTCTCAAACCGTGTAGTGTGAGTGTCATGGCCCAAAAAGATATAAGGATATCCTCCAACAAGAAGGTAGTCTGCTAAAACTAAGTTAACATGCATATAGTAAAGTAAAACGACTAATAGAGTCGCTTGCACCCAAGTATGGCTTGGACGCGTCGTTTATAACAAAGAAAACTAACAATATGAAACAAAGTAAATAATACGAAAAATAAATAATATGACAGTAAATTAGCAAGGTATACTTGCCTGGTATGATCGTGTCACGCCCCAGAACCAGAATACTGGAGAGCGGGGGAATGACTCAGCCAGCTACGTATTACGGGTAGATGAATACCGTATAATACGATCAATGCTGTCTACAAGACGAGGGGGTGCATACTACATAAAAGTCTCCCTATGGTCACTTTACTTCTATTGTCTCAATCATTCAAACAAGAAACAGAAATAGAGAACATGTGAGATAAAGCAGTAAGGCGTCCCAAACGCTCAGTCAAAATGTTCTTGATATCTGGCTTTACAAAATACAGCCAGATGATGTAGTAAGTATACACAATTGTTAGCAGCTGCAGTCTGACTTAGTTACAATTATGCAAAAGTAGGTACAAGACAATCCGACTAACATGTCGGTGCCAAACGGCAAAGTATAAAGTAGATAACAAAACGGGCGGGGAAGTAAAAAACCCACTCGAGTCCTCCTGCAATCATCCTTCTAGTGTTGACCATTTTGGAGGTAGAAGTAAGCTGGATCCTCGGGGACCGGCTCTAAACCTGGTCATACAAAACCAGAGAGGTTAGACCTCTAATAGCAAGTACCGCCAAGGGAGGACGATATGAGGAATGAAGCCAGTAATAAGAGAATATGATAATAAATCTCTGCTATCTACTAGGACTCATACAACATTACGACACTTCGAACCAACCTCCCAACCAAACAAGGACAGAAGTTGGCCCGTCATGTCCTGACATTCTGATCATCTCAGTTAAGTAACAGAGCAGGTACAGTACACAAACAAATCAATTTAAACGGCCAGGCAACTACTACGGCTTGCTATTGTGAGTCCCAAGTTATCCTAGAATTATGCAATAAAGGATTTCTCAGTTCTTACTATGCGCAAGCAAGGCTAGTTTACCCAGTCAATCAATTGCGCCATTCATAAATTAGACGAGTCCCAGCGGAACGCCCGTCATTAATATACAATATTCAATAGATAATATAACCAGATATCGCTTCCTGCCCGTGTGGCAGATTTGCAGCATCTGTGGGGACCAACCGGCCTGTCGGGCACTACTAGTCCCAAGAGGGCTGCCATGTAAGAACTCGGGAATCCATTCTCTCCATGCAATCAATATTTTATTTAACTTAATAGTCTCTATGTTGAGTGAAGTACCATACCGTGGATCATGGTCATTCAGAATGAGTACTTTCGTACGGGGTACGATATGCGCAACTCTACAATGATACCAGTACGGTCAGGTTGTAGGTCTTACATAGCGTAATGTAACAATCAAAACTAACCACGGAGTAATCATGCCTTGACCATAAAGTACACATGCTTCTTTGGTAAGATAAATAAATAATAAATGAATTGAAGCCTGCATGTGCCTGTATGCCAATATTCGGGATTAGCCAGTCGATTTCAATAGTTCATAATTAATATGAACGTGTCTCATTCATTCAATTCAAAGACGACTAGCCAGTCTCTTAGTTCCAACTAGGAACGCATGATCAATTTTTAATCAAGGTCACAATCATTATCAATGGTGACAAGGCATGAAAGTCAACTAGTATTCAGTGGGGTCGAGTCTACAACTCTCATGGTTTAATTCCAGTCAATCGGGGTATCTATAACTCAATTCACGACACATGGTACATCCCACGTAACAATCTATATTTAACAGAAATATTAGCATATCATGATTATATCAAGTTTATGCAAAAAGGCGTAAGGATATAAAATGGACGTTAAATATCTAATAAAATATCAATATACGCAGGCTGCGCTCAAGTCAATCTACGCTCAGGTCAGGCTACGCTCAAGTCAGCGTACGCAAGTCATACGCTCCCAAAAGGCAGCATATGAACTCCATACGACTCCTTACTATCCAAGCCAGCGTACGCAAGTCATACGCTCCCAAAAGGCAGCGTATGAACTCCATACGACTCCTTACTATCCAAGCCAGCGTATGCAAGACATACGCTCCCAAAAGGCAGCGTATGAACTCCATACGACTCCTTACTATCCAAGCCAGCGTATGTAAGACACGCTTCCAAAAGGCAGCGTATGAACTCCATACGACTCCTTACTATCCAAGCCAGCGTATGCAAGACATACGCTCCCAAAAGGCAGCGTATGAACTCCATATGACTCATTGTCACCCAAGTGAGCGTATGCAAGACATACGCTCCCAAAAGGCAGCGTATGGATTGGACTGCGCTGTGCTAAAGAACACGCGCAGCTCAGTGGCACAAGCTAAAAAGCTAGCGCACACTGCTCACTGTCTTCTCCAAAACAGCAAGAACTCCATGGTTACACCCAAGGCTTCAAAATCCATAACTTGGTCAAAGTAAGTCCAAATCCAACTTTGTAAAGGCCAAAATTAGGTAGAATAAAATTCTCTACAACATGGAACTATCAAAACTTGAAAACAAAGAAGTTTGATAGATCAACACCACCAAAATCCGAAAACAACTAATTTCTAGATCTACTAAAAATAAAACTTCAAAATGAAAAATGCCAAGTTCTAAACTCTCTTAGAATCACAAGGGGAAGAGAATGGAAACATAAAAATGGGTCCTCATGAAGAAGCAAGATGTACTTGCCTATGGTTGGTAGGTGGAGGAAATAAATAAGGAAGAAGAAGAAGAGTCATGGTGAAGAAAAGTAATAAAGAGAGAGAGGGGTTGGGGGCTTTAAATGGGGGTGATGGGTTCGGTTCATGATGAACCACCAACCCAAAAATAAACCAACCTAGGCCAAACCTAAAGTAAGCTAAAGCAGAGAATAAAAGCAGAAAGTAAAAATACAGAAAATTAATTGCAGGAAATTAATTAACATGAATTTAAAGAGATTTAAATACAAAACAATGCATGATAAATATTTAAATAAATATATTAAAGCAGTACATGTATTAAAAATACGTATACTGGGAACGGGGAGTGACATCTCTACCCTCCTTAGAAAAATTTCGTCCTCAAAATTTCAAATCCAAGCAGAATAGAAATATCAAGGCCAAACTAGTACAAGCAATTTAAGCAAGCAATCATTTTACAATATCCATAGCAAGTAACGTATCTATATTTAACAATCTACGATATCAATTAATTTTTACTCATAGGGCGACTAGCATGCGGAGTTAAGACAATCAAGGTACACGGGAAAAAATATACCTTGTGAGTCAAACAGATGTGGATACCGTGATCGGATATCATCCTCACGTTCCCACGTTGACTCTCCTAATGAGTGATGACCCCAAGCAACCCGGACAAGACTAATTGTTCGGTTCTTGAGTATCTTCTTTCTTCGGTCCAAGATGGACACAGGCTGCTCCTCGTAAGACAAGTTGGTACCAACAACCAACTCAGAATGATCAAGGATATGGCTTGGGTCCGATACATACCTTCGCAACTGAGATACATGAAACACGTCATGCACCTCTCGTAACGAAGGTGGAAGGGATAAACGATAAGCAACATCGCCCACCCTATCAAGGATAACGAATGGTCCTACGTATCGCGGACTCAACTTCCCACGAACGCCAAATCTAATGACCCTACGGGTAGGTGAGATCCGCAAGAACACGTGGTCCCCAACAGAAAACTCTAGCGACCTACGATGCCGGTCCACCCAATGACGATGCCGATCCTGTGCAACACGAAGTCGCTCTCTAATTCCTTTAACCAATTCAACTGTCTGAACAATCATTTCTGGACCTAGCATCTTCCTTTCCCCGATATCATCCCATGCTAGTGGCGACCTACACTTCTTACCATATAGTGCCTCAAATGGCGCCATCTGGATACTGGCTTGATAACTGTTGTTGTATGAGAACTCAACTAAGTGCAGGTAGCTTTCCCAAGATCCTCCAAAATCTAGGGTGCAAGCTCGCAACATATCTTCCAAAGTCTGAATTGTCCTTTCTGATTGCCCGTCCATCTGCGGATGGTAAGCCGTGCTAAATCTTAACTTGGTACCCAGACTATGATGTAAGCTCTTCCAGAAATGCGATGTGAAACGGGTATCTCTGTCTGACACAATACTGACAGGGACTCTATGCTGCCTGACTATCTGTTGCATGTACAACTCTGCCAACTTTTCTATAGATTGCCCTACTCTGAAAGGAAGAAAGTGTGCTACCTTTGTAAGCCGATCTACTATCACCCAAATAGCATCTTTACCACTTGGTGATCTCGGTAAACCGGTCACAAAGTCCATTGTGATGTGTTCCCACTTCCATTCCGGGATAGGAAGCGGTTGTAATAATCCAGCTGGCCTCTGCTGTTCTGTCTTTACTTGCTGACATATCAAGCAACGGAAAACAAACCTAGCTATCTCCCTCTTCATCCCGTTCCACCAGAAGTGTTGCTTGATATCTTGGTACATCTTGGTCCCTCCAGGATGTATAGAATACTGAGAACTGTGAGCTTCTGTCATTACTTCCTGTCTGATATCTCCACTAGGTATACATAGACGCGATCCAAACCTAAGCGTACCATCTTCATGAATTTACATCTCTTTTCTGAGCCCTGACTCACATTCTGCCCTAAGCTTCTGAATCCTTGGGTCCTGTGCCTGGGCCGCCTTGATCCTGCCTACCAAGTCGGATTAAACTTGTAGACTCGCCAGAATTCCTATATCATTAGGAAGTATAACTTTGATGCCCATCTCCTGAAGGTCTTCTAAGATGTGCTTCTGCGTTGTCAACATAAATGCGTCGCCTCTTCTGCTGAGAGCGTCTGCTACCACATTAGCCTTGCCTGGATGATACTGAAGCTCCACGTCATAATCCTTGATCAGCTCTAACCATCTTCTCTGCCTCATGTTCAGATCCTTCTGAGTAAAGATGTACTTCAGACTTTTATGGTCTGTGTACATGTCCACTCGGTCACCATATAAGTAGTGCCTCCACAGCTTCAAAGCAAATACTACTGCCGCCAACTCCAAATCATGAGTTGGATAATTCTTCTCGTGGTCTCGAAGCTGCCTAGATGCATATGCTATCACCTTCCCATGTTGCATGAGGACACATCCAAGTCCTTTACCTGACGCATCACAATATACTGTAAAACCTCCGGGCCCAACTGGCAATGTAAGAATAGGCGCTGATATCAACTTCTGCTTCAGATTCTCAAATGATGCCTGGCATTCTGCCGACCAGACGAATGGTACATCCTTTCGTGTCAAGCGGGTCATGGGTGCTGAAAGTCTTGCAAAACCTGATACAAACCTTCTGTAATATCCTGCCAATCCCAAGAAACTCCGTACATCAGCTACGGTCTTGGGTACTGGCCAGCTCTCTACTGCTTCTACCTTCTTGGGATCTACTGCTACTCCAGCTCCTGATATGATATGACCCAAAAATGAAATATGATCCGACCAAAACTCATACTTGCTGAGCTTGGCATACAACTGGTTCTCTCTCAGAACCTGTAACACTTTCCTGAGGTGGTCTTCATGCTCCTCTTCACTAGCAGAGTATACAAGAATGTCGTCGAGAAACACCACGAAAAACTGATCTAAGTTTGGCATAAAGATGCGGTTCATCAAATCCATGAATATAGTTGGAGCATTGGTCAAACCAAACGGCATTACTATGAATTCATAATGTCCATACTTCGACCTGAATGCTGTCTTGGGAATGTCTTCCTTTCGAACCCTCACTTGATGGTACCCCGAACGAAGATCTATCTTGGAGAAAACTCTAGCTGTGCTCAACTGGTCAAACAAGTCGTCGATCCTTGGTAGTGGGTACTTGTTCTTTACTGTTGCCGCGTTAAGCTTCCTGTAATCGATGCACAATCTGGATGACCCATCCTTCTTTCCTACAAGTACCACTGGTGCTGTCCATGGTGATATGCTAGCTTGGATAAACTTCTTCTCCTTCAATTCCTCTATGTGCTGATACACCTTGGCCTGCTCCGAATCCGCCATTCTGTAAACCCGATCTGATATTGGTTTAGTTCCAGGTGCCAATTCTATACTGAACTCAATATCTCTAACCGGTGGTAGACCTGGAAGTTCTTCGGAAAACACGTCTAGAAATTCTTTAACTACCTTCGGAACTTGAACTTCTTCCATTGCCGTTATTACTCCCTGCTCTTGCTGAGTTGCCTCTGATCTGACTAAGGTGAATTTCTTCATGCCTGTAATATCAAAAGATACACTCCCACTACGACAATCTATTGTCGCATGACTGTTTTTCAGCCAGTCCATGCCTAAGATAACGTCGAAATTTCCAACAGGAAATTCTATCAACTGGGCGGGTAAAGGATGCCCGCAAACTATAACACTACACGCTAGAATAACCCTACTAACTCCTACGAGCCCATTGCCAGTGAGTATATTCAACCTCCCTGGCAATTCCTCGAACTCCATTCCTAGCCGTGTCACAAATTGTGCAGATATAAATGAATGTGATGCTCCCGAATTAAACAATGCTACTGCAGGATATGAGGCGACGAGAATGTTACCTGCCACAACATCTCCTGATGCCAATGCCTCTTCCAAGGACAGAGTGAATGCCTGCCCTCGACCTCCTTGCTGGTTTCCATGCGGCGGCCTAGCCTGGTGCTGCTGCTGGCCCCTTCCTTGATGATGCTGGGGTGGTCTATGCTGGTGCTGATGCATCGGCGGTCCCTGCTGCCGAAACATCTGAGCCTGTGGCATTAACGGACGCTGGACCAATGGTCTCACTGCTACCGCTGGTCCTCGATACTGTCCTGCCCCTGGTGCTGGCAGAGCAGGAAACTGTTGCCCTGGTCCTCCTGACCTCGAATTCATGGGACATGTGGTAACCCGATGGTCTGGATTTCTACATATCAAACACAGTCCGTTCAATGCCCGACACACATCTCTAGTGTGCCCCATCTTCCCGCAATAAGTACAGCCCGCTGGGGGTTGCTGGTTCTTCTTCTGTTGCTGCTGTTGCCTGGGTGGTGGTGCTGGCCCTCGCATTGCCACATCGTGAATGCAAATGCCAAGGGATGGTGCTGTTGTTCGGGGCGCTGCTCCCCCTCCTCCTTCAATCTGACTGTGAGATCTCTTCTGATCTCCAGTCCTAATTGTGATCCTCTGAATGGTGATCTCATGCCTCCGGGTTACCGTCAATATCTCATCAAAAGTCTGGTAATTGTGCCCCTCTATTAATTGCAAGAGCTCAAGATGAAACCCTTGCTGAAATCTCATGGCCCTCTGGCGCTCCGTTGCTACCATCTCTGGGGCGAACCTACTCAATCTGCAGAACTCCGCTGCATAAGCATCTACCGTCTTGCCAGCCTGTTTGAGGTTGATAAATTTCTGTTGCAGCTCAAACTGCGCCACAACTCCATAGTACTTCGTCTTGAATCTTGCTGTAAAATCGTCCCAAGCCACAGGACGTCTGATGCCTACCTCCTCTGATTCCCACCAATCACGTGCGAGATCCTGAAGTAACAACTTCACCTGATCCACACGTTCTTCTGCCGGCACCTTAGCGGCTGTCAAAATAGTCTCAATATCCTTAAGCCATGCATCTGCTGAAATGGCATCCTCAGTTCCTTCAAAACGGTGAGGGTTGAACTTGCAAAATCTGGTCGATGCTCCAGAATCCGGCCTTGCCCCACTTTCCAAAGCTGTCTGCAACCCTTGGTTGAGTAGTACATTCTGCTCTTGCAACTGAGCGTGCATGCGCTGCTGGGCTAACATCTGGTGTTGCTGAGTGGCCATCATCCCTCTCATGATCTCCAGAAGAGCCGGTGTGTCCATCTCCGCAGGGGTAGGTGGAACTGTTGGTGGTGGTAGAACATCTGGATACTGCGATCCAGCTGCTGCTTCCACTATCACTTCTTCTTGGGTAGCCTCTTGAGTTAGTACCGGCTCTTGTTGCTGACCAACATGGTCAGGTTGTCCATGTTGCTGTCCATGTTGTTGCTGTCCAGCTCTGACAGGTGCGGACGAAGTGCCCCTAAGAAAAGGGACAAGAGAACAATCAAACGACCGGACATGAAGGATCAATGAAGTCAAAGGATACTGGAATATCAAGCTAGAGTTGAGAATTGACGAATCATGAGATCAAGGGGAAACATGTGTGATTGAGACATCCTATTAAACACCCCACAAGTCTGAAATCAGACCTGCATGGGCCACCACTAAAACCTTGTCACGCCCCAGAACCAGAATACTGGAGAGCGGGGGAATGACTCAGCCAGCTACGTATTACGGGTAGATGAATACCGTATAATACGATCAATGCTGTCTACAAGACGAGGGGGTGCATACTACATGAAAGTCTCCCTATGGTCACTTTACTTCTATTGTCTCAATCATTCAAACAAGAAACAGAAATAGAGAACATGTGAGATAAAGCAGTAAGGCGTCCCAAACGCTCAGTCAAAATGTTCTTAATATCTGGCTTTACAAAATACAGCCAGATGATATAGTAAGTATACACAATTGTTAGCAGCTGCAGTCTGACTTAGTTATAATTTTGCAAAAGTAGGTACAAGACAATCCGACTAACATGTCGGTGCCAAACGGCAAAGTATAAAGTAGATAACAAAACGGGCGGGGAAGTAAGAAACCCACTCGAGTCCTCCTGCGATCATCCTTCTAGTGTTGACCATCTTGGAGGTAGAAGTAAGCTGGATCTTCGGGGACCGGCTCTAAATCTGGTCATACAAAACCAGAGAGGTTAGACCTCTAATAGCAAGTACCGCCAAGGGAGGACGATATGAGGAATGAAGCCAGTAATAAGAGAATATGATAATAAATCTCTGCTATCTACTAGGACTCACACAACATCACGACACTTCGAACCAACCTCCCAACCAAACAAGGACAGAAGTTGGCCCGTCATGTCCTGACATTCTGATCATCTCAGTTAAGTAACAGAGCAGGTACAGTACACAAACAAATCAATTTAAACGGCCAGGCAACTACTACGGCTTGCTATTGTGAGTCCCAAGTTATCCTGGAATTATGTAATAAAGGATTTCTCAGTTCTTACTATGCGCAAGCAAGGCTAGTTTACCCAGTCAATCAATTGCGCCATTCATGAATTAGACGAGTCCCAGCGGGATGCCCGTCATTAATATACAATATTCAATAGATAATATAACCAGATACCGCTCCCTGCCCGTGTGGCAGATTTGCAGCATTTGTGGGGACCAACCGGCCTGTCGGACACTACTAGTCCCAAGAGGTCTGCCATGTAAGAACTCGGAAATCCATTCTCTCCATGCAATCATTATTTTATTTAACTTAATAGTCTCTATGTTGAGTGAAGTACCATGCCGTGGATCATGGTCATTCAGAATGAGTACTTTCGTACGGGGTACGATATGCGCAACTCTACAATGATACCAGTGCGGTCAGGTTGTAGGTCTTACATAGCGTAATGCAACAATCAAAACTAACCACGAAGTAATCATGCCTTGACCATAAAGTACACATGCTTCTTTGGTAAGATAAATAAATAATAAATGAATTGAAGCCTGCATGTGCCTGTATGCCAATATTCGGGATTAGCCAGTCGATTTCAATAGTTCATAATTAATATGAACGTGTCTCATTCATTCAATTCAAAGACGACTAGCCAGTCTCTTAGTTCCAACTAGGAACGCATGATCAATTTTTAATCAAGGTCACAATCATTATCAATGGTGACAAGGCATGAAAGTCAACTAGTATTCAGTGGGGTCGAGTCTACAACTCTCAGGGTTTAATTCCGGTCAATCGGGGTATCTATAACTCAATTCACGACACATGGTACATCCCACGTAACAATCTATATTTAACAGAAATATTAGCATATCATGATTATATCAAGTTTATGCAAAAAGGCATAAGGATATAAAATGGACGTTAAATATCTAATAAAATATCAATATACACAGGCTGCGCTCAAGTCAATCTACGCTCAGGTCAGGCTACGCTCAAGTCAAGCTATGCTCAAGTCAGCGTACGCAAGTCATACGCTCCCAAAAGGCAGCGTGAACTCCATACGACTCCTTACTATCCAAGCCAACGTACGCAAGTCATACGCTCCCAAAAGGCAGCGTATGAACTCCATACGACTCCTTACTATCCAAGCCAGCATATGCAAGACATACGCTCCCAAAAGGCAGCGTATGAACTCCATACGACTCCTTACTATCCAAGCCAGCGTATGCAAGACATACGCTCCCAAAAGGCAGCGTATGAACTCCATACGACTCATTGTCACCCAAGTGAGCGTATGCAAGACATACGCTCCCAAAAGGCAGCGTATGGATCGGACTGCGCTGCGCTAAAAAGCGCGCGCAGCTCAGTGGCGCAAGCTAAAAAGCTAGCGCACACTGCTCACTGTCTTCTCCAAAACAGCAAGAACTCCATGGTTACACCCAAGGCTTCAAAATCCATAACTTGGTCAAAGTAAGTCCAAATCCAACTTTGCAAAGGCCAAAATTGGGTAGAATAAAATTCTCTACAACATGGAACCATCAAAACTTGAAAACAAAGAAGTTTGATAGATCAACACCACCAAAATCCGAAAACAACTAATTTCTAGATCTACTAAAAATAAAACTTCAAAATGAAAAATGCCAAGTTCTAAACTCTCTTAGAATCACAAGGGGAAGAGAATGGAACCATAAAAATGGGTCCTCATGAAGAAGCAAGATGTACTTGCCTATGGTTGGTAGGTGGAGGAAATAAATGAGGAAGAAGAAGAAGAGTAATGGTGAAGAAAAGTAATAAAGAGAGAGAGAGGGATTGGAGGCTTTAAATGGGGGTGATAGGTTCGGTTCATGATGAACCACCAACCCGAAAATAAACCAACCTAGGCCAAACCTAAAGTAAGCTAAAGCAGAGAATAAAAGCAGAAAGTAAAAATACAGAAAATTAATTGCAGGAAATTAATTAACATGAATTTAAAGAGATTTAAATACAAAATAATGCATGATAAATATTTAAATAAATATATTAAAGCAGTACATGTATTAAAAATACGTATACTGGGAACGGGGAGTGACAGATCGCTTGGTGTGCTGCGATGATCAATGTGGCATGGAGTTGACTTCATTGTTACAACTACTCAAGAGGGCCTCTGATGACGGCATGGATGGTTCCATCGGGTCCAGAAAAGTCCAATTGGTCAGAGTGGACATAAGGTAGACCAAAATTTGGTCGAGGAAAAGAAAAAAAAGAGGACAGTCATGGACAGAAGGATTTAATTAAAGAAATTTGGATAAATAATACGTATACTATGTTAGGAAGAATATTGATAATACACTGAAAATATATTATGATACTTAAAATAGTTTAGATAAATATTTATAGAAACCAAAATTTAGAAATCTTATTATAAAATATTTATATATAAAAAAACCCATAACATCGTAACTTAAAACTAGGTCCAACTAGTTAGAACATACTTATAGATTTATATAATATATAAAAAATTATATATAAATCTCTTATTTTATATGTAAGCCCAAAATCTACGCAACCCAAAATTAATAGTAAATAAGCCCAACATATCAACTAATTATATATATAGTTTAAAAATATAGGACAAGGTCCAAGGCCCAAAAATATATATAATAGGTTAACCCAAAATATTTAGCCCAAAGTTTTATAATACATATTTACTCAATAAAAAATATATATACTTAAAGCCAAGAATATACAGATAGGCATAAAAGCCCAATTCAAATAAATGATTATTAAAATTAAGAAAGTTAGAAATTTAGCCAACTATATCTAAGCCCAACATAATCTATAATATATGTGGCCCTACTAAGAAATAAATATTTTCTTTTTTAAAAAAACAATACTCGGCCCAAATTAGGCCCAATAAACTGGCCAGCCTGCTGTTCTCTTCTTCTGAAGAGTAACAGAACACCCTAAAAAATAAAAACAAATAAAAATAAAAGGAAAGAGAAAAAAACTAGGGCTGAGAATTAGAGGGAATGAGAGGGAGGAGGGAATCGAAGGAGAGAGGGGAGAGATCGGGAGAGGGTTCGAGTGGAGGGGCGGCGCCGGCTGGGTCGATCGGCGGAGGAAGAATCGAGACGCGGCGGCAGCGCGCGCTCAGGCGAGCGGCGTCGGCACAGCCCATGGAAGTGCACGAGAGACCATGGCTGAGGCGGAAGGATCGAGGAGAGCGGCGCGGGTGCGGCTCGTAAAGGCTGCGGGAACGAGGATCATGCGGCAGTCCTTCGTCGGCGGGAGCGAGGCCCGGAGGACGGGGCTCGGACAGGAGAGCGGGATCAAAGGGCTGTGGTCGGGATCGAGAGGGGTCGTGGTGGAGTCCCCGGCGACGACGGTGAGCCGAGGGAGAGGGAGGATTCGGTGGAGGCCAGGTCCGCGACATCCGCCGATATGAGGACGTTGGGGGCAGCCCAAAGTAGTTCGTCGGCGATCTCGCCGTGCGATGAGGCAGCGGAGCTCGCCCGGCTACGGGGCTTCGATGGAGGCGGTACGACGCATGTCGAAGAGAAGGTTGCAGCGGCCAGCCAAAAATCAGGTGAGTGGCTTGGCTTTTGCTGGGATTTTAGGTTTTCCGGGGGGGCCGACCTGCGATGGTGGTTTGCGATGGCGTCGTTGGTGGCGGTGTCCAAGGATGAAGGTGGTGGTTGTGCTGGGTTAGGGGAGAGACTGGTGGCTTTGTCTTGGTCATGGAGGCAACGGGGTGTCGATGGTAATGGCGACGGAGGTAGAGAACAGGGGCTGGTCGTGACGGTGATGGGTGGAGGTACTGGTGGGGATGGTCGGTTGGCATGGTGGAGATGGTGTTGTGGGCCGGTGTGTTTGTTGACGGGCGGTTTGGTGATATGTCTCCGATGGTACTGGTAATGGTGGTAGCGACGGGTGCGGAGGTGTTGTGGCGGGTGGTCTCTGGCAGAGGGGAGGCCGGGGTTGCGAGTTCGGGACGGGGTGCTGAACAGGAAGGAGGTCGGGAAGGCTGATGGGCTGTCAACAGGAGGGCTAGGGTTAGGATAGGATGTTTGTCGTATCGGGGTTGTCAGCACGGAGGAGAACACAATGTATATGTAACATATGGAATAAGAATTGGACGGGAATAGAGAACATGGACACGATGCACTCACGTGGGTGGAAAAATTTGTGGATGGTTGTGGAGAACTCCATGGAAAAATAGAATAATGAGCCTCTCCTTATATAGGAGGTGGAAGCTCCTATTTGATATGGATTATGATTAGTTTAAAACCCCAATAGATAAATATCATATTAATTTAATCGTTTTTAAAAATTTATTTAATCAAATCCGATAAAATTTAGATAAAACCTTTATTTAATAAAATCTTCTCTAACTTATATTATCATAATTAATCCAATATTAATTCAAACAAAATTTCAAATATATTTTTATGAACACTAAAATTATAATAATAATTAATTTTGAAAATTCATAATAAGTATTTAAATATTGATAGAAATTACTTGGAATTACTCTTTGTATAATAACAATTAAATTTTTTTTAAATTATGAATAATATTTCAAAAATGCCTTTGTAGGAAAATTAAGGTAGATAAAATAAATTTCAAAAAATGGTAATTTATCTACATGAATCAACTTTCACGTACTTCGCATGCGACTAGTACAAAATATATTTACCTTGAAATAGGTATAAATAAATAAACAAAATTTTTGTCACTAGTGCGACGAAATTTTATACTTTTGAGCAAATAAAATATTTAACTATAAAATCTATAAATAAAAATATTTTCTAAAAATATGTACCTCGCACACATTCGTACTCGACGGGCAATTACGAAAAACGCAATTTCGCGCGACGTACAATACGACTACGCGACGTATAAATAAAAAAAATTAGTACTAAAAATATAGTAAAAATTTAGGGGTTTTACACTCGGAGCCTGCTTCAGACCATACAAGCTCTTCTTCAACCGACAGACTAAACGTGACTTGCCCTTCCCACAGAATCCCTCTGGCTGCTCCATGTATAACTCCTCCTCAAGATCACCGTAGAGGAATGCCATCTTCACGTCCATCTGTTCGACCTCCAAGTCGAAACTGGCTGCCAATGCTAGCACCATCTGAATAGACGACTTTTTGACGACTGGCAAAAAGATCTCATCATAATCCATGCCTTTTCGCTGACCGTAGCCTTTAACTACCAGCTTCGCTTTGTATCGAGGGCGAGTAGCATCATTCGTCTGCTTCACTCTAAACATCCATCGATTCTTCAAAGCCTTCTTGTCCTTTGGCAACCGCACCAGCTCATAAGTGGAATTGGCGTGTAAGAAACTCATCTCCTTCTGCATAGCCTGCATCCACTCCTGGTTGTGTTCGTCTTCGATAGCCTCTGCAAAGCTTTCGGGCTCTCCCCCGTTAGTCAGTAGCATATACTCACCCGGTGAGTATCTCGTAGATGGTCGACGATCTCTGTCGCTCCTTCTCAGTGGAGCCACTAGTGCTGGCTGTATACCAACAGTCTCATCCCCTTCAGGAACTGCCTCTCCGATATGCTCATCCTCCTGAGGGACACCCTGACCACCATCAGCAGGCTGATGATCAAGGTTGGGAGCAACTCCATGCACTAGCTCTCCCATAACTGGATTCTCTGCGATGTCCTCTGGAAACTGCTCGAAGCGAAGTGACTCTAACTCAAGAAATTCCTCAACCTCAGAAGGCGTCTCAGAATCCTGAGTGTTGGTCATGGTCTGATCTTCAACGAATACCACGTCCCTGCTTATGTAGAGCTTTCTTCCCACTGGATCGTAGAGTCTATAGCCAAACTCATCCCGACCGTAGCCAACAAAGACGCATCGCCTCGTCTTCGGCTCAAGTTTGGACCTCTCGTCCTTCGGTACATGTATGAAGGTCTTACAATCAAACACTCGCAGGTGATTGTATGACGGCTCTTTGTCGTACCATACTTTGTCAGGTACATCACCTTGTAAAGGAGCACTAGGAGATAAATTAATAACATAAGCAGCTGTGAGAAGAGCCTCACCCCAATAACTGACTGGCAAATTTGCTTCTGACAGCAAACACCGCACCCTCTCCATCAATGTCCTGTTCATGCGCTCCGCTACACCATTGAGCTGAGGTATCTTGGACGGAGTCTTCTGGTGTCGTATCCCTTACTCTCTGTAATACGCATCGAAGGGACCAATGTATTTGCCGCCGTTGTCGGATCAAACACACAATAACTTCTTGCCCGTCTCTCTTTCAACAGAGGCCTGAAACTTTTTGAAAGTGGGCAGCACCTGATCCTTGGTCTTTAAGGCATAGACCCAAACCTTCATGGAACAGTCATCAATAAAATTGACAAAGTAAGAAGCACCACCAATAGATTTTACCTTCATAGGACCGCAGACATCCGAGTGAATCAACTCGAGCAACGCCGGCTTCCTTGAACTTGGGTGACTTTGGAAAGATACCCTATTTTGCTTTCCAACTAAGCAATGCGTGCATTTCTCCAACTTTATAGACTTGAGCCCTGGAATCACCTTCCTGTTCACCAAGTAGCTCATCCCCTTCTCGCTGATATGGCCGAGTCGTCTGTGCCACAACTCGGTAGACGCATCACTGACTGCGTTCACCTCCTGTGTCCCATGTGCGCTCCCCTCCATATAGTAGAGACCGGGCTTCTTGCTTCCTCTGGCAATCACCAT
The DNA here is from genome assembly GCA_029216955.1 of Iris pallida. Classification (NCBI taxonomy): domain Eukaryota; kingdom Viridiplantae; phylum Streptophyta; class Magnoliopsida; order Asparagales; family Iridaceae; genus Iris; species Iris pallida. The sequence continues at coordinate 17,774,134 of JANAVB010038613.1, read as the reverse complement.
CGAACCTCTGGAAAGCTTCTACTGACTATTCCCAAAGAGACTGAAGAATCCCTCGTCATCCAACCTTCCAACCGACACCAGGTTGAAACGGATATCAGGGACATGACGAACATCTTTGAGAACAAGAACTGCACCCGTTTTCGTCCTCAAATGCACATCTCCAATGGCAACTGCCTTCGACACATCTTCATTGCCCATCTTCAACACTCCATAGTCGTCTGTCGTGTAAGTGGCAAATAGTGCCCTATTATGAGATACGTGCGCTAAAGCCCCTGAGTCCACCAGCCAAGAATTGTCATCGCAGGCGAGGTTTGTGATAACCTCATCTCCTACGACGATTGCATCGCCTCCACGTATCGAGGCTGCCGCTGTAGTGTTCTCATCTTGCTTCTCCTTGTCGCCCTTTTTCTCTCTCTTCCAAGCGAAACAGTTCCGTTTGATGTGGCCCTTCTTGCCACAATGGTAACACTCCGAGTACTCGTACCGACCCTTGGACTTTCCTCTGCTCTTGTCTCTGCCACCACCTGGACCCCTGCTTTTGCCCTTTCCGTGGCTCTCTGAAACTAGTGCCTCTAAGTGATGGGATGTGGATGAAGTGCCCTGAGAACGTCTCCGCATCTCTTCATTCAGTACCCCGCTCTTGGCAAACTCCAGACTGACCACGCCTTCCGGAGCAGAAGCGGTCATAGATACTCATACGGTCTCCCACGAGTCTGGCAATATACATAGCAACCAAAGTCCTTGAACCTCGTCGTCGAACTTGACTCCCATCGAGGATAGCTGGTCCACCACGCCCTGGAACTCATTCAAGTGATCTGTAATGGATGCACCATCTTTGTACCGCAGACCCATCATCATCCGGATCAGGAACAATTTGTTTACCCCGGTCTTTTTTGCGTACAAAGATTCCAGCTTCTCCCACAGCGTCTTCGCATGCTCAATATTGGCAACGTGGTTGTACACGTTCTCGTCAACGAACTGCCGCATGTACCCACACACCTGTATATGCTCGAAGTTCCAGTCCTCATCGGATTTGTCACTGGGCTTCTCGGATACAAATAATGGAAGATACAGCTTCTTGACGAACAGTAAATCCTTCATCTTGCTCCGCCAATAATGGTAGTTGGTACCGTTCAGGTTCACCATGCGCACCGGCTTCGCGTCCATCTCTGCTTCCTGGTTTGACTGTCAACTCCTGACACTTCTTTGAACCCAAAGCTCTGATACCACTCTGTTGGGAACGAAATGCGAAAACCGTTCCCCCAAACCAAAAAGTCCTGCAAGAGAACCGAGCAAAAAGCACACAAACCAAAAACGCCAAACACAATCGCAAACACAAAAAAATTTGACGTAAAAAATTCTTGCGAAAAAAACCACGGGACGATCGGAGTCCAACCCTGAAGAACCTCCACTAATGAAATAAAGAGAATACACCCTCTACAAGCTCCTCCCGATCCAACATGGATCACCACAACTCACTTGAAAGAAGAAAAATTTTTATTGCGGACTCCGAAGAACAAGAGATCGCCGAAAAATTATTCGAAGCAATCTCTCCTTCAAAATAGTTCTTAATCCTCTATCTCTCTCAAAGATTGTAAAGCACTCTTATTTTGAGATGAGTTTTCAACTAGCATGCATCACCCTTTTATAAGCCCTTGGTAATCCATACATAGAAGGCCAATATATATGAAAACTTCCAATATGCATCAATCATATATTTAATAAAAATCCAATCATAATTGGCTTGCCATAATTGAAAGCCTGATTATATGGAAAGCTACTATATGAAGGGTCCAATCATAAATATATGATCAAAGTAAATATGGAAATCCAATCATATATTTTCTTACCGTATATGTTCCAAAATATGATCCATGCACTCCCCGAGCTTCTCCGACATATGGATGACGCTCGTCGTTCTCCAGGGTATTCTCCACATAGATTGGGAACCCCACCCACTCCAACAGTATCATAGAATTGGGAAAGGAAAGTCGTTACTTTCTATGTTTGGATGCCAGAGGAATTGAGAAAAAAAGACTAATTCCCAATGGAAAGAAAATGGGGGGTGGCGGTGAGGGAATGGTTCTATCCATCTAAGCAGCACTTTCTCAACCTTTAAGTAGTCGCTTTTTCTTTCATTTTTTTTTTTTTTTTTTTTTTTTTTGACATTTTTAAACAGGGAAAGGAATTGATAATGGTCAATGACATTTTCAATAGAAATTGTAATTTTTCAAAGAAAAGAAAATATCAAGAAAATAATTTTCTTTCCTTACTGCAAATCAAACAGCTGATGTGACTTGGAATTGACCAAAGACTGAAACAGCTTTCGAAAGCATGTCCCCATGAAACACTAGAAGCTAAAAGATTGATCCAAGCTAAAAGAATGATCTTTCTTACGTAAGACTCCTTTATTTAATATGCTTGCTTTGGCCAGAATTTATCCCCAATGAGGATACGCTTTCTTCCCCGGACAAGTTAATGAACTTAGGAGAAGAACAAGAGGAATTCCCTTGAGAATTAAGAAGAACAGTCAAAAGTCTAATTTGGGGGTTTTGAGTCTATTGGGGTAGGGTCCTCAAGACGCCTTTGCTGACAATAGGAGAGTCCATAGGTTTGGGGAAGTGTCTCAAAGCAAAAGCGACGAGTCAAAAGAGTCGTGTACAAAAAGGTGTGGTTTCTAATCCATCGCCAGCAAGGGGTCCCCTTGTCCGCTTTTGTTCTTTATTCAGGACTCATAATTTCTTTTCGACATTTTCATGTGTTATTTTGTTTGTTGAATAAGCGCGTCTAGAAGCCACGCCACGCCACGCACAATATCCACATTAGTTTAAGACTGGGCAACTTTGACATGTACCATGTTGTGATCACGTTCATAGATTTAATCATTGAAGTCTTAATCACACGTCTTGACTCTTGTACTCCCCCTTATACCAAAGAGCTAGACTTTATCTTTAAACTCATTTTATAATCTCTTCAAATTTAGATTATGTAACCCCTATAAAGATCTCATATCTTCATCTTAGAAGTGAATCCTTAATCCTTATAATCCTTCCAACATTAATCCCTGGCTAGGACCACCTTATAGTATCTATCTTATGAGATGACTTCGATTGTAGCTCCGTTTAGGAGTCGAGATTCTAATTACAAGTATCATGCACGTAATGTGCACAACTTGTTTTGAAGCAACTGGAACGTACAATCCAATTCGACTTATAATCTTGGACTTTAATATCATTTGTTGGAAAAATGATTAAGACCTAAATCGAAGTTGATCCATAATATATTCTGTACAAATATGATGTATTCAAGCTATGCACTGGCTGACATATCATTTTTTTTTAGAGTTTATTTTTGTATAATCTATGTATTTTTTTTATGTCGGAGTATTTAATAATTTGGTCTTTGTTTTATTAATTTTATAGAACTGCCGGGGGAACCTTTTTTGGCAATGGGTTCAAGCTAGGGCAGAGTTCGCACTAGCCGGCATATCGTTTTTTTTCTTCTAGAGTTTGTTCTTATATAATTTTTTTTTTTAATTTATGTCAGAGTATCTTATAATTTGTTCTATGTTTTATTCATTTTTATTAATATAACGGTCGGGTGAGCTTTTTTCCCAACATTTATTTCAACAAAAATACAACATAGATGCTATTAAAAATTGCAGATGAAGTTTGAACTCCATTAAGAATAAAAATATAACCTATACATCAAAACATAGTTGTTTTTAGTAACAAAAACTAAAAAAAAATATATATATATGATCAGATATTTCAACAAAGAGCTTTGTTGTGCCTACAACCAAATGCTTACAATCTCTCTACAACCGCCACGTGTCGGACTTCGATTGAAGGAGAGGGTGAAGTGGGGGGTAAGTGGTGGGATCGATGAGCCCATGTAATAGGGGGGTGTGAGGGGTGGTGGGACCCAGTGGAACTCATGTGTAAGAGATGTGAGAATGAGGTTGTAAGAAGCTGTAAATATGTGGTTGTAAACTTAGCATTTTCCTTCAACAAAATAGAAAGTATATAACATCTTTTCCGAAATGTGTGTATGTTATATCTAAAAAAGTATAACTATAAAATCAAGAAAAATAAAAAAATTATTATTAAATAATAAAATATTTTATAAAGTAAATTTAACAAAGATATGAAGACACGGAAATTTACACCATGGTTCTCACAATCAGGACCTTGGAAAATAAAGTCTTTCCTTTACTGTGTTTGAGCCAAAGAAAATGAGTAGGAAATGAAATTGATTCCTATGAGTTAGAAATTAGCGGAGAAAATAGTTTCCTCTTCATTTTTCCTTCCAATTTTCTTGGCTATTCTAAATGCTGGAAAAAAAATTGTAGAATTGTAATTAATTTCTAAAGGAAAGGAGCAGGCCCGGCCCTAAACCAGTGCAACTGGTGCGGCCGAACAGGGCCCTCTAACGCAAGAGGGCCCTTTATTTTTGCCATTTAAGCCTAGGCATTTATGTCTAAAGAGTTCTTATATAACCTCAGCTCAAATGGTAAAGTGGAGGGCAGTTTGTTGTTGGAGTTCCCAGGTTCGATTCCGTCGGGCTACGGGTATAATTTTAATTATTTTTAAATATTCTATATTCGATTTATCAGCTTCACAATTTGTTAAGGAGGTGCTAAAAGTGCAGGCGCACCTGGGCTGGGGGCAGTCAATTGTTTTATAAGCTAAAGATGATGCATATCATCAATCAGAGTATTTTCCCAGATGGTGCATATCAATCAGAGTAAAGATGATGCACACCTTGTTCATTCCCAGAACTATTTCCCTCTTCCTATCAGTAGAAATCAATCAGAGCTCATAGATTAAAACAAACAGAGCTCATAGATTAAAACAAACAGAGCCCATAGAAGAATATTTTTTGAATAATAACGCATAGTAACCATGCAGTTTTATCACAATCTCCTTCAAAAATATGAAATCCACAATGTGGTTAACAAACCAGATAAGGCTTTAGTCTGAAGACATCAATAAGCAAGCATACCGATTTCTTTATCATGCGCTAGGACAACATACCAAAATGCCATTGACAAATTCCCAAAAATGTTTTGATTATAATGTCTATCAACTCTAAGCACGATAAAATGTGATGTTTGAATTACAAGACCAACTCCATTTATAAGTTACCAGGGATGGTGGAGATGACGAATTATGGAGATAGCCTTATTTAGGGATGGGAAAAACAATGTCACTTCAGAAATTCCGGGATACAAAAATAAAGTAACTAAAACAAGAAACCTAAACTTCAACCTACCTCTTGCATAAATAAAGCCTTAACTGTCAAAGTTCTCAACTTAGTTCCCAAACTACAAAGCAGCACCAATTCTACCTCAACTCCACCAAGGGAGGCTCTCTATTTCCCACGACCTGCTGGTTTCCTTGCAGGAGGAGCCGACTCCTCATCATCGGACTGGACATCCCCATACTGCCAAATCTTCAGCCTCTCTTTCTTTGCTTTGTCTTGGAATTCTTCAAGGTTATCGATAGCTGATTTTCTTTCCCTAGTGTCCCATCTCTTCCTTCTTTCTAATCTAGCAAGTCCTTCCTGCAGGGTTGGATAGGAATTTGAAACAAATAACACATAAATAACTTTTTTCCATAATAAATAAGATGATAACAATAACCATAATTGTTATACCTACTATATTAAACAATAAAATTTTATTAGTAATAATGAAAGTATACTATGATCATGTTCTGCAATTCAAATATCCTTCCGACTTGAAGACCTATTTGTAACCTAACTCCACAGTAGGAAAACTACTCTACAATTAGGTTATTGTAGAGAAACACGGTTAGAATTGTAGTGGTCAACCTCTTGTCTCAAAGTGCTAGGAAGCACGGACACTTTAAAGCATAGTTTTAAAAGGCGAAAGGCGCACCAAGGCGCAAAGGTTCCTGGAGCCTGAGGCGCAAGGTTCAAGGCGCGCCTTTTGAAAGCTAGGCGCACTTTTTTCTTTATATGTAAAAAATATCTACATTTAAAAACTTAGCTATATAAAAGTCCAAATTCCTTGAAAATATCACTAATTATAGGCACAAAATTATTCTATATATATATATATATATATATATATATATATATATATATATATATAACAATCTAAAAGCCCATTAGATATAAATAACCCAAACTATATACATATAACATACAAACCACATATATATAAGTCTTTAAATATAGAAGTACATTCTAATTTAAAAAACAATCTAAAACCCACAATAATATTAATGACAATAATTTCTATACTTTCCAATAAAGCCCATAAACTATATAACATGTATATAGAAGGTTGGAATATATATATATATATATATATATATATATATATGGGAGGGATATTGCACCAAACTTATTGCATCAATTATTGCACCAAACAATCTCAACCACACATTTATTTCAATCATGCGGTTATGAAGCATGCTGACATGGCAACAACTTTATGGAATGCTTTATAACCACATGATAGAAATAAATGTGTGGTTGAGATTGTTTGGTGCAACAATTGATGCAATAAGTTTGGTGCAATATCCCTTCCCATATATATATATATATATATATATATATATATATATATATATATATATATATATATATATATAAAAGTAACTTTACGTCTAGGCGCGCCTTGTTGAGCGCCTAGAGCCTGCGCCGTTCTACACTAGGCGCGCGCTTTTTTAAGGTGGTGCGCCTGGCTTGTTCCTAGGCGTTGTCCCTGCGCATCGCTGCGCCTTGCGCCTAGGCGCGCTTTTTAATTCAATGCTTTAAAGTCTTATGTCCAAACGGTTAATGATCAGAAGATGGCTGTTAATACACCTATAGATGTTTATTGTCCTTCCTCTTGTACCCAGAGTATGATGACTGTAATATGGACTGTTGTTGATTTGTCAAGTAATTAACAAACTAAAACATAAGTTTCATACTGTCAAAATATTATGATACAGCCATCAGAATGGGGGCGGTTATGGAACATAATAAAGCCCCATACAAGATTTGACAATTTTATGACCGGTTGTCGATTGTCAACCTAACGCCAACCCTCTATATTGTGTCACATTCCCAGCCAAAGTAACTAGATGACCCTCTAGAGTCAACCCTCTAGAGTCATGCCATAAAACCTAGATGACCCAGCTGGCAAGTAAGATGGACCTAACTTTAAAGCGTGGTTACGTTTCTGATTCGCCCAGTCAAAATTTAGATAATCCAAATATAGATAGATGGCAGTTGCTTTGATAATTTTAACGATAGTGATGAAGATTAGATTCTGAAAAGAAACTTCTTTAGCACATGCTAAACAGCTAACATGCCATAATGAAATTCCACATCAATCAGATTCGTACTGGTAAGCATTATAATTGTTAAAGCTTGAACAGTTCCAGAGCATGTTCACAACACAGAATATACCTAAATTTCTGCAATTTAAAAGGGAATCTAAGATAAGGAGAAGCTCATCTTACCTGCAGCATGGCAGCATTAATACTGGATTCAGCTTCTACATCAACAAGAGTTACTACTAAAACTGCTCCAGTACCTTGTCCTTTAGTTTTCCCACCAGAAGTATCTCGTTCCTCAATCATTGCTCTAAATTCTTTAGAAGTATTTAATGTGCACTCACTCAGATATTCTGCAGCTTCCTGACCAAAATCATCCTCCAAGTCTGGGACTTTGATGAAAGCAAGTTTGCATAGCTGAGCCATGCCAGGTGCTGAAGAGACCGAGTGATCAAGAGGCCGTAAGTGACTATATGGAATCGTTTCCTGATTCCCATAATCAATATAGAAAACTTCAAATTTGTCCTTTGGTGATTCCACGCCTCCCCGTGGTCCATTGACAATCTATGAATGCAAAACGAATTATGTCTACATGATATAAGACAAGAAATAATGAAATATATCAAAACTATCATGACTCTGAAGATGCTACACCTGAAATACAGATGTGGTACAGCATTAGACATAATTCAAGAAACAAGTTATGAGCCAGAGGCTCATTTCCCGTTTACCCATATATCCTATACATTATTCGTCAACAAATGTATTATTAAAAGAAAATTACTTTTGGTTAGATTTCACTATGGAAAAGAAAGGTGTCAGGAAACAACATATTAGTGACACATTATCATGGTTTACATAAAAGCACGCATTATAATAAGACATATGTAACAAGTTCAGAGGATACTGTGTTTTACTGGTAATGACTGTAGCAGCAGTTTAGTACATTAATTGTATACTTGTATGTTTCAAATATAGCCAGTAGTAACCTAGTAGATTGAAGATATATGAGCAGAACACAAGAATCAGAATTTAGAAGATTAACCGGTTGATAAAAATTAAATACAGCAGGGATCTACTGTTTTTGAGAATACATAAATTCTTGAAAAAAATTGCATTACAGGTTTCAATAACTATATGATGATGTTAGCAAAGCAAGAAGAGTGGACGACTAACATTGCGAATACACTCTTCATAGCAACTTCCGGATAGTGAAAACCGAAAAACAAAGAATGAACCCCTTTTTGCTTTCAATCTCAGATGTCAAAGAACGAACTATATATATATATATATATATATATATATATATATATATATGACATCCTGATATTTGATAAGCCTCTCCTCCTCCCTAAATAACTGTTTACTTAGCTCTAGCAGTATATGAGTTTATCTGCATTATATGCACTCCATTAGTGTAGCAGTTCTAAAGTTCAAAATAGAAAATGGTAACAATTGTTCTTACCATAGCCCTATTCCAGGAATTATCTACACTGAACTGAGCAAGGACAATATCACCCTTTGCTGGATTGAAAGCACCAATTACAGGAGCTTCTTGGAGGCTGAGGGAAGCAAGCTGTTGTTGGATAGCAGCCATCTTTTGATCACCCACCGTTTGGACGTAAAATTTACCACCGCCCAGGACTTCGGTAACAACCACCTATATGCATTTACAAGGAGATGAATTTAGTAGCTACAAGTACAGAAACAGAGTACTCACTATTAGCCATAGATATCACCTTAAGGACTTCTTTTTGTTTTGTATCAGATGTGGGGCCACTAGTAACTTCTTGTCCTTCCACATAGTTCTCCCATATCTGGGGGCAAAATACAAGGGTTAATAATGACAAATGAGGGATATAAGATGACTAAATGGAAAAACTAGTGTACCTTTAGTTTCTGTCGTTTTGCAGATTGCTCAGCCTGTGCAAGTAGGTGGGCATCAGGGATCCTGTCTGAACCAAAGGAAGTTTGGAGTTTTGCAAGTCCAGCTTCCAAGAGTGTCACGGCTACGTTAGTCCTGCCTTCCCACAAGGATCCCAAGAAAGTTCCAGTCCTGTCGGCTGTCTCAACTTCAATCTGCGGTAAAGAAATACCAAGATTAACAAATAGGAGTGAAGGAATTGACAATAAAATAAGAGGAGAACTTTAGCACCTCAACATCCCTCTGTAATATCTTCCTTCTCATGAAAGCAATGGCTTCATCTGAAAATGGCTCATCTCGACCTGGACACCTAACACCAGAAAATGAGAAGGCAATGCTGCAAGTTTCCCTGGGTATCAATAATTTAAACCGATGACCACTAAGGACGTATTCGACAACAGCAGGGTGCCTTCTACTCCGTTGAAGAAACGGCAAAAAGTCTTTGGCTTTCTTTGCTGATGCCTGAATAGATAGAAGATTTAAATAAATTATGGAGAGAAAATAACTTATTATTATATTTAAAGGTAAAAAGTTTCATTTCTAACCACTGTCAAATCTGTTATGTGCATCACTGGAGGATCCTTGGCAGAGTGAATTCCTTTCCTTCCATTAATGGCACGTGATTCAGCTGCCAACAGAGTATCATAGTAGTTTGATCTTTCCTCAAAATCTCTGTGTCTTATTACAGTACCAAAGCCGCGTGAAACAACCAACTCGGCGACATTGATTCCTGCTGCTTGATTACCAGAAGGTTGAGCAGCAGTGATATCATCACCGTCAGTCTTTGATGGGGAGACAAGGAACACTGTCCCGAAATCCATGACTCTAGAATCGCCCGATCCAGCTAATGGATTAGGTCCATCAGCCAACCCAACCTTTCTAGCATACTCCATTGATACATTAACCTAAAAGAATATGAAATATTTCCTTATACTTATGTCACATGTAAGTTTCCTCACAATAAAGAAAACAAATGTTGAAGAATCATTGAAACACGAAACAAATTCATACCTGACGCCCAATAAGACGGGTTCGCAAGAACTCCCTAGCCTCACGGGCATAAGGTGCTGGTTTCTCATCTCGACGAGGATTTCCAATCTTAGGAGACCTGATGCTTGAGAGGTTGACTCGTCTCTCAGCACTCGGGCTTCCATAAGGAGCAGCATCATCAGCAACAATTACACAATCCCCGCTCACGGCCTCTACCACCTAATGAAATTCAGAGGAATATGAGTAATTTCATAGCCAGAGAGCTACTAAAAAATTGTGCTACTAAGGTATCTAGAGAAGTCAGAATAACTACATACCTTCCCTGTGAAATTTTGGTCATGTATAGCCTTTGAATTTGTAGCTGGTGGCACATAGTTTGTCCACATTCTCAAACGATCTTTTTTTGCCTGAAGCTCTGCAGCCTTCAGCTTTCTTTTAGCATCCTCCTCCATCATGTTTGCGCTCCACTCCACATATTTTGCTAAACCCTGAATGGAAGAAAAAAATGCTATTGAGCATGATTCTATGTCCAATATTTAGGGGGTGAAATGTCCTAGTTAAGATATGATTTAATGTGCGCCTGCAGAACTAGGAAGTGTTAAAAGGACTTTAGTAGGATGTCAGGTAACAGATGCTTTCTCCTGCACAGCAAATCAAGATCCGGGGAATAATCTTATCACCAACACGGTTCATATAGTTTTCACATCACAACCTAATCATATATTTCTAACATTTCTAAAGGTGGAAAAAGCATTGCTTGGATCCAACAAGTATGAGAATCTTGAACTCACCAAAGGAAAGACTATTTCCTGTGAATCGTGATGAAAACAAAAGCATGGGAACTGAAATAAATTGTATAAAATATGCAGCCCATGTAAACCACATTTGGCCAAGTACAGAGACACAAATACACATCCAGTATATATATCCAGAAACTGGATAGGCCACTAGCCATATATTATCTACACTTAAAAATAACAAGTTTTGTTATTTTAATCCTCCATATGTCTATGTAACATGTCGCTTGCCAGTTTCCAACAGTTCTAACAACCGTATTAGGGATATGAAGTTATGAACCCATCAAAATCATAAAGGGTTATCTTTCACAATTCAATGAGAAAGTCGAACCTATAGATGGAATTATGACATGATTCCAACCTATTTTAAACAATTATGAATATACATATGCTTAAGTAATAGACGTCTCTCAGGAACATGGGTATTACTTTTAGTACAACTACTTGCATTTCCATTTCTCTTTGCTACAAAGCAGATGTAGATATGGGTAAACCACTATACAACCCACATATGATTCTTTTTCAGAACAGTGTTACTTACAAAGACTTCAGTGAGATAATTGGAATATTAGGAAGATGCAGTTCACATTGCAATGATTTCTAAAAATCACCCTCTTTGCTGACAAATGCATATTTATGGAATAACAGTTTTAACTCCAACAAAAGCAGCCAAGCTATTGTTAAGAATTTACTCATCATCAAACAGCACAAACTGGATTATAACTGGTACTTAACCAAAATAACTCTCACATTACTTATTGTCACAAACTGTTTTTTGGGGTCACCCCCTCCGGCACTATAATGCACAGGCAAATCCTTCAAAGAGTAAAACTTGCATAAAGGACCAACTCAGCATGATGGCCCTTGTCCATGTCAATGACTTAAAGTTTCATACTGGTAGGCAATCTACTTCAGTTCAATATGCCTATTCATAGGCCATGTCAGAAACTACTAAATTGGCATCCATCAGTATGCTACAAGTTACAAACAAGTCTACTTCAATTCAATGAGTCAACTAAGACCTAAGGTGTCAACTAAGCCTTTCTGTGGGGTCGACTGTTTGGATCCTCTTTTTCATTCAGCTTTGTAATTACAACAACAATAAAGCCTTCCTGGAATTTTTGAGGCCGACTATTTGATTCCTCTTTTTCCATTCAGCTCTGTTAAGGACCATATCCTTTTAATGGCCCATTATATGGACCAGAGAAAATGATACATTGGCAATATCTCAAAGACCCCAACCAATATGATCTATTTATACATCAAAATGGTAATTGCACATGTCTATTCATCATCATCATCGTCATCCAAGCCTTCTTCCATCCAATGGGTGGGCTATGGAGCATAAGACAATAATTGACTGTTTTATGACCGATTATCGACCTAACATCAACTCTCTAAGTTGGTGCCAAATTCCTAGCCAAGGTAGCTATGGGCATGAGATGGTCATGCAATAAAACCTAGGTGGTCAATTGGCAGGTAGGTAAACTTATCTTTTGGATTGCAATTTAAGCTCATGCAACGAAGGAGCACCCTCCAAGTTCCCCTAGACTATAAATAATCTAGATGAAGAGGTAAGATTATATAATTTTGCTTCCTCGAAATTCTAAAATCCTTTAGAGATTCGTTAGCAATGAACCATAATTTATCACTTAATCAATAACAATATCATGAAGGAAATCAAGATTAATACAACATATGTTATAGTCATCTATCTTAGAAGAAGGAATTGAGTGACTTGAGCTATTAGGTAATGCTAAACACTGAACATCTATATCAGGTAGTCTTTGTCTTCAAGCATGGTTATCATTTATTATTCTGCCCATCTATAATTTCTCTATTTTTTCAGTCTTAATAAAAAAATTATCCTACAATCATTAAGTGATGTTTAACAGAGACATAGTACAGGAAAAGATGGGAACTGAATATTGTACTATGACAGGAAGTAAAGACAACTGTCTTGGAATCAATCAAGTGCTAAAGAGATATTCCGTGGAAGCTATTTACTTGCAAAGACATTCATGGAAGCTATTCAACTTTAGAGGTATTTTGCAATCACAAAATACTCCAAAAGCAATCCTCCATTTCAACCATCATATTTTAATTCTATGCATAACACCACTTCTCAGTCTCTCCATCATCATAAATTACTAAACGTAAATAAAGAAAACTATCACTCTTAGATTTCCCTTGTCCATCTAGATGGGACTCCTTTCTCGTTTTCTCTTTGACTTTGGTCGAAAATATATTTCATATACTTTGTTTTGGTTCTACTAATTTTAAATCCCTTAGATTCCAAAGTTTCTCTCTACACATCTATTTTAGCATCTCATCTATCAACCAACTCAATATCACAAACAAACATCATAACATCATGGAACATCCTCTTGGCATGAACAGTCTAAATCAAGTAAATTGGCATCCTTCCATATCTGCTTTTATGGTAAACAACAAACTACATCATGCTGTCAAGTTTCACAATTTCCATTTGAAAATTTTAAGCTTGTACAAGTTTACGGGGAAATGTAACAGTCAGCAAAAGGATGAATATTTTTGCCATGTATGTGATATATTAAATCAGGAAAAAATTACAAGAAGTTATTTATTGCATGCATCAGAAAAGCAACTAAGCAAACAAACCATACAACAAAGCAGAATATAAAAGTATAATGCTCAAGCAATAAGCTTTAGATGTTCTTAATTTTACTTTTTCTTTCAACAATTAAATAAAGCAAAATGTCTGCACAGTTCCCAATCCCTGTTGTTTTCTCTATATAGGCAAAACTTAACATTTATGAAAAAATGATTTAGCATAAGCATTAAGTAGAACATACAGCTTCTACAAGCTCCAAAGCCAAGTCCTTCGTAGTATCACCATCAGCATAAATTACTGAACCGATCAGGTTGCTGAACTTATCTACACCCTCCAGCACAATACGGACCTGTCAATTTAGAAGAAAAGACATTGATTAGTTAGCAAAGAAACAAATGCTCAAAAGAGCATATAGCTAAAGAGAACATTCTTACATCTCTGTTCATAACCCTGATCTCTGTGAAGTGCTTAGCTTCCCTACCAAATGGGTCGGGTGAAACTTCCATAGAAGATGCTGCGGATGCAGCAAGCCTTTGAGCAGTAGTTGGTGTTGATCGAGCTTCCGTAGAAGCTTCGCCATTTGTTTCATTGGTAATTTCTTCAGGTTCAGGTACTACTTCAACCACAGCCCTTCTACCCATGGATGGAGACTGATTTTCAAAGAATTGTAAGCATTTGGCCATACGATAATAATTAGATAAGAAAAAAGTAACAAGAACAAGATGAGTGGAATTAGGAATTACCTGAATCCCTGCAACAAAAACTTGAACAAATTGAAAGCCTGGGAGCAAGTAGACTCGGACTGTACTGCCATCACGAACCTGCTCAACAATGCCTTTCATAGGTTTTCCTTTGTTTGCAGCTAAGAAGCCCATTGCATCAAAATTACTGGCATCGCCAATGGCTGAAGGAGGTAGGTCTCTAATTGCTGACTCAGAAGCACCAGGGTCCTGCATCATTTACCAAAAAGGACATGAAACCATATTTTCTTCCTTGTGTGTTTGTGTAAAGAGAGCTTGAGTGGTTCATACTCTAGGTTTATAATTTGAAACAACCGATAGAAGAAAACAGAAGTCGTCTAATGAAAGATAGAAGTATATAATTGTTTTGGTAGCAAAAGTATATATATTTATCCAAACAAACAGATGTATGTATACAGAATAAAGCATACTAGCCTTGCTCCAACGACCACGTCCTTTCTGCTTAGCTTGTTCCTCCAGATTCTGCAATTCAGCCAAGAAAGGGCTAACCTCCCCCTTCTGTTGACCCTGCTCCCGAACCTGTTCAATATATTTAGCCGTGAATAAGACACATGTCTCAATTATCTGCAATACAGTAGTAGAAACAACATGACAGTGAGCTAGTACGCTGGTTGCCATTACCTTTGCCCATCCTTCTTCGACGACCAATTTAGCAACATTTTGATCCCCAAGAAAGACAGAACCAAATTCCCTCCCGATTGAAGGGACAGTGTACTCTACTCTAAATGTGACCTCCTAGATGCACCAAATCCACAGAGAAACTCAGAAACTTTGCTTCAATTAATTCACCATAAAAATAAAAGGAGGTGATGGTTCAAGAAAAATTAAACCTTTCCTATGCAGAGGTTCCTCAAAAACTCTCTGCTGTCCCATGCAAAAGGTTCATCAAGACCGCCACGACGTGCCTATGGCATGAAAAGATATTTGGTAAGAACACAACATGAAGCAAATCAACGAGAGATGATTCCTGTTGCAACAAACGAATATCTCTGCAGGCGGGGGAAAAGATATACAGTGATGTACTTGATAGTGGACCAGGCAATAAGTATGAAGTCATTAAAATACAGCTGAATATCACCGTCAAGAAAATGTAGAGGATTAAACATATAATACAAGTCAATTGGCCTGAAAGCACATATTATCATCACTCAAGCTTTCTTTCACCATAATGGGGTCAGCTATGGAGTATAAGAAAGGTCCATATAAGATTTGACAAAGTTCTATGACCGACTGTCGACCTGACGTCAACCGTCTAATTGGTGCCAAATTCCTAGCGAAGGTAGATATGAACCTAGGTGACTAGTTGGTAGGTATATAGATCTACCTTTTGGATTATGATAGTAAAACAAAATTTGATGTTCAAGCGCTAAAAAACACATTCTATATAGATTAGAGGACAGTTTTATGGAAGTATGAAACCAAACTAAATTAAGTGCTCTTGATGTCATTTTGTCATGTTATTAATCATCTACAAAGGCTAATGCCATTGAGCTACAGTATTAGATGCCGATTAGTTATCAGCCCATGCAAAGAAAGTAAACTCACTATCTATAATACCAATTATACCATATACAATCATTTTACAAATAAGCTATGTCATAGTTAATATGTAACTGCTAAATTCTTCTCTATATTCTTACTTTTCAAGTATCTCACTAAACAAGTGTGTGATGCTCGATACTGTTCATTATTTTAACCAAGTATTCTACAATGCAAGTCCAGCTACATTTAAAATCCTAACAACATTATGATTCGTTTTTTAAGAAACTTTCTTCGTCACAACAAAATAAAAATTGGAAGTCTAGCACACGTGCTTATGTCTAAACGAATATTTACGAAGCTTATCAACAGCCTCATAAATTAGGGTAAAGACCATTATTGAGTATATGCTGACGAAAGGGGAAAAAAAGATTGCATCGTAGGGAAGGGAACTGTGTTACCAGCCTAGGAGCAATGAGGGACGACAGAGTTATCGTCTTCTCCGGCGGGATCTCTGCTTTGGTGCTTCCCATTATCACCAGGCAATCTCCGGAAGGGACGGCCTTCACTTTCCCTCTCAGCCATCCCGTTACCGCAGGGGCCGACGCCATGGCCTGTTATTACACAAGATCACATGAGACATTAAAGAAAAAACAGATCCATTTCACTACCGACCTTCCATATTTCCGCCACACAAGTATTCCGTCATTACTTTGGCAAAATAATTTTTCTAATGAGCTATCAATAATCAAAATGTGGAAACATGCAGAAATAGCAAACAAGCGTATTTTATGACATGCCACTTAGATAAAAACAATCTCTAAATTCATAAGCTCTCGATCAAACTTCACCAACTCGATAAATTGATAGATTTCAACTGTAAAATAGGGAAAAATCGTGCCTTTCCCAAACAATTTCGCTCTCAAATTTCCATTTTTCCAACTTCAAAACAACGACAAATTTCACAACACAGAGATCGTTGCATGCTGCAACAGAGTGATTCATAAACACTGCTAATGGCATCGATCGATGCAACTACAGACAGATCGTTCAACTAAAAGTCCAGATCAAGGCAAAAACAATGAAATCTTCCATAAATCTGATATAGGAACACGGATCAAATGATGAGATTGATGAAAGAAGAAAAAAAAAATCAAAGAATTAAGAAGAAAAAAAGACATGAGAATTGCGGATCTGGATCGAGAAAAAAAAATACAGATCTGGAGAGAAACACTTACTTCGATCCGGCGATCACCTACGGATGGGTCGATAGTCCTCCTGTTCTTGTTCTTCTCCTTCGATGTGATAAGAATGGAGAGTGGAAGAGGAATAGGAAGTTTCTCGTGGAGAGCTCCGCAGGAAAAAGAGAGAAAGACGTCGAAGAAGAAAATCTGGCGAGAATGAAGGATTATATGCGATTGTTAGCCGGATACCCTTCTGTATCCGGAGAATTACCAAAAATACCATGAGGGGATAATTACAAAAGAACCCCCAAACTGACCACTCGTTGCACCTTTTCTAATTTCTTTCAGTTGAGTCGAGCCCCACTTTTCACCAAAAACAAACCCGAAATCTTGCTCAACTCCCTTCACACCCAAATTCTAAGGAGATCCAAATCTTAAGAACAGAAGATTGAGTCCATCTGTTAAAGTAGGGCTTTGCTTGATGAATAGATCGCAGGAGTTAGTTTCATTGAGTAATTATTTATGTTTTTGTTTTCCATAAAATCAAATAATAATAACCCAACTTGGTATTAAAAAACTTTTATCATCTCCTATTTTTTGTTGTCCGGACAATGCTATTGCTACCACTAAAACACTCCCTACGCCCCGTTTGGTTCAGAAAAGGAAAGGTAATTAATTATTATTTTTTCTTTGATAAATTGTAATTTTCATCAACCTTATTGATAAGCTCTTTTTTCGGCCATAATATAATCTAAAGGAGCTCGAGTGGAATTCATAATGAAATACCAGAAATTATATCAGAATTTGGAGAAGAACAATGGAGAATTGGGAATTCTAGAATTTTTATTAGAATAGTAAGGAAGAAGAAGGAGGCATTACAATAGCTAAGTAAAACTAACAACTAAAACTAACCGATTACATTCCCGCCCCTTCCCTCCTACTTCTCCCTGCTATTTATAGCGTTCAGAGAGGAGCTCTGATACTCTGTTGATCTGCTGACTGGACGGCTGCCTTGCTGACCAAGCTTGACAGTTAGACGTTGACTAGATAGCTGCTTTGCTGAGCAAGCTTCAATTGTTGGATGCTGAGAACTCTGGAACGCACTTTTTGAGATCTAGATGCACTGAGCCATGGCAATGAGAAAGGGAATGTATCAATTCCCTTCCCTTAATTTAACCTTGTCTCAAGGTCAAAATGAAGCTAAACTTGTTATTATTATTATTATTGGAGTATTAGCTAGTAAATAATCTCTGACCACCTGCTTTGCTTTCCAAGCTTCCTTCTAATGATCCACAATGTCTTAAGAGCTTAGTATGATTCTGATACTCAAGCCTTATTCTATCTGATACTCCAATTTATTGAGAGTTTCCCTGTGGGTTTGCTTGTATTCTAGAAGCCTGTAGCTTAATTGCGCTGCACTTAAGCTTACAATATGTCTTGTATTCCTACTAATCTCCTTGCTTCTGTATGCAGACATATATTGTCACGACCCGCACCCGCTTTTCAGGATACAAGTGTGTGAGCAAGCCAGCTACGTATCAAGCGGACTCCAACCCGACTCGAGTATGTATAAGCTGTCAAGATCATGGTATCATGGCTAATATGGTAGTCTACAGTGTATCTCAATCCACAAGAATATATAAGACCAGGGCCGGCCCTGGTCCAGGGCGGCCAGGGCGACCGCCCAGGGCCCCAAAAAATTTGGGGGCCCAAAAAATTTATTTTTACATATGTATATTTATAATCTTGTACCTAAAATAGAACAAATATGTAACATGATTCTTTTTTAACACAAAATAGTTGTGGTGTAGTGGTTATTGGGTTATACTTGCATACTAGAGGTCCTAGGTTCAATACTTGGTTGTAACAATTTTTTA
>JANAVB010038613.1:17720237-17750237 GCA_029216955.1 Iris pallida | reverse complement strand
AATGGAAAAGTTGGAAATAGGTTTGCTAAAGAATGAGATTGAAAAAAAAAAATCTAATCTTAGTCCAAAAACGGCGAAAGAGTATGGATCCTAAAGTATGCTAGAATCTGATAAAGATATGAGATATGGAAGAAAATAATTCCGAAAGCCATGGGACACTAAAATATACCAAAAAATCTAGAAAATAAAATAGGCAGTAAAATATACCATCATACAATCGGCCTAATCTAGATATGGTTTAGGTACAAAAGTAAGCAAGGTAACTTATAAAACTATAAGCAAGCCAAAATAAATATTTTAAAATAAATAATTTCGGCCCTATATTGTAACATAGTGAATATAGTAGACTCTCCGTTCACAATGTATATTATATATATAAGTATAATATCTAGGTATTCCAAAATTCTATTCTTCCAATTCTTAATCACCAATATATCCTTGAGAAATACCGTCTTACATACATTCTCATTAAGATTACAATTTTTAGAAATTGTATCGTAGGGGAGACATGACTTTGGGAAAGATATTGGCCAAAAAAGTGTAATCAAGGGTAATACGTTATGCTTCGGTAGGGTATCATCTAGTGCCAATCAATAATTCTAGGTATTATTAGCTCTTCTGGTCCTGGTCTGGTCGAGCAGCCTCCCGCTGCTCAATCTACTACTACGATTCTCTTGTCATATTTTATTGCGTCATGCATAGAAAACAAGATCTTGCTAGTACCGACTGATAGGCATAGGTCAGGTTGTCTTCATAGCCTGGCAAGTTTAGGGGCAAGCATAAACAAGGTAACCTACCGTTCTATAAGCAAGCAAAATAGTTACTTATATATAGATAATTCAGTCCTATGTTGTGACAAATCAATATTCTAGTGTTCTAGTTGTTTCTAGGTATGTTCACTTAAGTTGTTGATTAGACCTGCATGGGCCACCACTAAAAATATGTCACGACCCGATCCCAAATTATTGGGTTGAACCGGATCATGCCCAGCCTGCACGGTTGTGAGACGGCGGCAGTAAGCTGTTCTATATGCAGGTATTTACAACAACATTCATACATTTGTCACAACTCGAATATACAAAATTTTAAAAACTTTTTATTCAACAATTGAAAAGTACAACTGGAAATGAAAGAACTAAAATAAAGTACTGAATTTCAAATTAACAAACTCCAATACAATAAAGCTAGATAACTAGAAAACAACTAGCTAGACAGTCGGCTCATCAGCCTCTGGTTCTGCCAAGGGGGACTCTGGCAACACCACAGGATACAATAACGGGTCATAGTAGCTATTGTACAATAGCTCAGCATCCTCAATGTCACCTAAAAATGTTGGTCTCCAGCCAGGAGTGAGCAAATACGAATATGTACCTCACATTTCAAATAATAATAGAAAAGTGCAAGCTAAACAGTTGAAACAATATTTTCCAGCAATTTAACAATTCAATACTTGAAACAATGTGATTTGAATATGTAACGTCTATGACCGGCTTGGATTGTACAATAGCATCCTAGCGACGTGATACGGCTTATCCCCGTTTGTAAGAGGGGTAATGTAAAACCCCTTATAATTTAAAAGAATATTTAAATTATTTTTGGATTTTATTTAATTCTAATTTATTTTTATCTTATTTATATTATATGAAAGGACTATAGCCATGGTTGAGTTTGAATATGCAAGACGACTAGAAAGTATGGCATGCATAGCGTAGTCGGGTGCTTTAACTAGTATGCTAGCCATGTTAGGAATGCCATGGTCATATTGTAATCTCTTGCATGTTAACCATTCAAATTATGGCACAAGTTATATTTTTATTTAATTAATTAGTTAAGAAAGCCTTTATGACTTTTTAGGAGACCCGGTTGCACCAAACCTTCCCAAACCTCTTCCAAGCCAAACCCAACCCTATGTAGACATGTTGGACATTAATAAATATTAATAATTACATTTATTTGTATTTAATTCAGATTTTGTAGTGTAATTACATAGATATATTTAAATAGTTCTATATTAGGAAACCCCTTTTTAAATCCTCAATCCAATCAACTTGCCAACTCACCAAACAACCAAATCATGCCAAGTGGACCCCCACCATGCTAATTTTGGCCAAGCAACCTCCCCATGGCTGCATGCATCAAATTAAATAGGATTTAAATCCTAGATTGCTTAAAATTCATTTAAGGATATGTTTAAATATACCAACTTATCCCAAACCTTAACCAAATCCTAATCTTTCTCTCCCTCACCTTTGGCCGACCAAAACCCCTCTCCCTCTCCATAATTTCGGTAGCAACAAACTCATCATAGCATCTATACATCATCTCCTCCATTGCACATCTCTCCATCTTTCACAAAAACTCATCTCCTCCACCATACATCCCCGAAACCCCTCAAAACAAACCCTAAAAACTCTATCTCCCCCATCCAATTCTCTATAGCCATTATCAACTCTCCCATACTCACCAAGAAGAGAATTAGCAAGTGAGGATAGCGGAAAAGATTGGAGCTTTGGTGAAGAGAAGTCATCATCACCCTTTCTAGCAATGATCTTTGGTAAGAACCCAAATCTTTTCTTCTAAAAACCTTTACTAAAATTCTATAGAAAATATGTTATTAATTCTATAGAAATCATATTTTGATAGCTTTTGTTAGGTATAATCATCCATAAAGAAATATGCGTAATATTCATGTGTCGGTAGGATCAAAATTAACCCCATTGTAAAGGAACTATGAGTTATTGGAGCCTATTTTTGAAACTGAATTTTATGTGTGTTTATATACATAAAATAGGATTTTTAAGTATTTTTCCATGATTTTAGCAACTCAAATCTGGTCGGGAAAATTGTAGGTCAAAACTAGCTAATTTCGGGTAACCGGCTGACCTAGAATGTCCCAAACTTGTAGTATAACTCAACCCTTGTACTCTGATATTATTCTATGAAATAAATTATTTTATTTCTGTTTAAAATATATTTTTGGTTATTTTAGCAATTTTGAGTCATTAACTATGTTTCGGGCGAGTTTCGGGTAGACTAGCTGACTTATTAATCAACTAGTCATAAATGTCTTTAGAAATATTAATTCTAGAAATTTAAAGATAAATCTATAGAAAATTAGTTTAAATATTATTTTTATGATTTTTATATAATTTTTAAGTATGTTATTGAAGTAGGGGCATAACCGACTAATTAAAAGTTAGAAACCCTAAAACTGTGTTTCAATGTCTCGTGGAACCTGTGTGTATATGGATCTAAATGGTTCCACGAGAGATTGAATATAATTTTAACACATTACTTTGACTAATTAAGTCATATCGTAAGTTTCATAAGTAGTGACTTAATTTAGTTAATTAATTATCTAGGAGCGTCGGGTTCCGGAGGCATGGACGCGGGAGCGGCGTTTCATATTTACAGCACGGAATCAGACAAGATATCTTGCCATATTTACTGCTTACATTTAGTTGCATTTTATTTTAGTTATTGTATCCATATTCCTTGTTTATTATTTTCTTCTTGCATGTGGACCTAGAGTTAAGTGACTACCGTCAATAGAGTGCATGTCATTAACTTGTCACGATTGTTTCACGAGTTGTGTGTGAGTTATGAGTATCATGTAGTGGTCACTTGCGTGTTGGCTGATCAGCCGTGCGCATGCGTAGAATAACTGTCAATAAATGCATGTTAGAAGACTTGACAGTTATTAAATATAAATCGTGTTGTGGAAACGACACGTGTTGGTGTGTCGTGGTTACGATGCATGTATAGTATCATTGGGGGGAGGGGATAGCTACTAGCGTAGGGGCTACATTTACTTTTTACACATTTATGGGTGATAGTTACTCGGATGGGCGCTACTTGCTGCCCGGCCGATAGTGTCTCGGATGAACGCTACTTGACGGTCACTCTTTATTACTTGCTTACGTGAATCCGTACATCCCCTGCGTAGAACGTTGTCCTCAAAGTGCATTTAACATAGATGGTTAGGTACCCTGTTGTGTTGTAGTTTATAGTATTTATTTACTTATACAGTTAAATGGACATGTTCTTTCCTGTATCTTGTTACGTCCCTCTGAGGACCTGGTATCTCTCCAGGTGTATGCTTTCATGATTTACTGCAGGTGTTCTAGCCAAGGCCGTGACCTTCTCCCTTCCTTCGAAGAGAATTGCGCTTGGTTCGTTTGATATTTTATCGATTCACTTCTTGTACATTTTATTTTGAGATAGTTGGTAGTGGACTTTGTCTCCGTCCAACGTTTGTACAAATGACTTTAATAAGTTGATTTTATGATATATATTGGTTTGTGGATGAGATTAGCTTCATGGTGTAGCTCCCCTTCGCGAAAAATTTGAAATATTTTATTATTATTATTTATTTTTGTGGTGACATTAAATAGAATCATTGGTTATTATTAGCTTTAATATAAACTGATTTATAGAGCTTTTTATATGTAATGGGATTTTTATATTGTTAAAGATATATTAAATATTTTAGATAATTTTTAAGAGAGTATATTGTATACTTTTATTTATTGCAAATAATTATCAATGGATTTTTATTATGAATATACATATCCATGTATGTATAAATATAGATAATCTATATTAGTTATTATATAGATAATCTATATCAGTTATTAATATAGTTAATCTATATTAGTTATATATATATTATATATATATATATATATATATATATATATATATATATATATATATATATGTAATAAAAGAAGAATAATGAACAAACCAAAATAAAGCTAAACAGCAGCTGCAGCCTTTCTAACCCGAGCCAACTCTCGGCCCAGCCAAGAGTAATCCCACGAGTCCCTGTTCGACTGTATAAATACAGAGAGAGGTCAGAGGATTACAAAAACCCTAGCCGCACTTACGCCACCCCAGTCGACCCCCAGCCGCCGGAAGGATACTGGCGGCCACCCGCCGCCAGAGCCATCGCTACGCGCGCACCGGGCAGCCGCGCGCGGCTACTGGTGTAAACAGCAGTAGCAGCAAACGGCGAGGAGAAGGCCGACTTCGCGGCACTGGTTCTCCACGATCGTTCGATCGTTTCCAGAATCGTTTTCTCTGGTATGTACATAACCCAACCCCCTTTAATCTTGTTCAAATAGTTTGTAAGTAGCTTCCCTCAGTCGTTCGTAAAATCGACCCAAAGTCGATGAAAAAACCGTCCCAAGAACAGAGATTAGAACAGTCCAAGAGCCCCTGTTCGGATGTCGATCCCGATCGATCCAGTACCATAATAGAAAATCTAGTTGAACAACTTTTTAGACAACAAGTAGGGCTTCCTAACTTATTTTGTATATTTGATTTTCATGAAGTATGCGCAGAGAAAATAGATTTCAAAATCAAGATTTTATCATTAAAAACTAGTTTTTGAAAACTTTAAAACTCATCCACACGACGTACGTCCCGCCATTTCGGGCGACGTGGTCGCGAACCGAAGTCATCGAAAGGTGCGTAACGGCTTCGTGGTCGTGTGGGCTTTGACGGAATTCAAATTGGTCGCGTGTGCGCGACGAATTTGATGCGTATCCGTCGAAATTCACCATATCGGCCTATGTACAAGTTTTTCCAATTACTTCGTGCACGCTCGTCAGATCGAGACGAAACTTATGCACAACATGACCGTATCATTTTTTTGGTTCTGTATGCCAAGTTTGGTCCAATTCTGAGACAGTCGAATCGGAACGCCGTTTTGCGGGCCCCACGGTCCGACTCAACGGGCAATTTTGTGCACGGCCCGTCGGAATCCAACTCTGTACATACGATTGGGTTCGTATCGAAAACCGGACCTGTTGACATGTAGTTTGATGACTTTAGAGACCATTGACTCTGGTATGCTTTTCGGTGCAAAGCGGGTCCAACGGCGGACACCGCTTTGATCCAAAATTACCGTTTTGCCCCTGTGTCCGGAATTGGACTTAAGGACAGACGATTCCTAGGCTAATTTGACTATTCTGAGGACTGTTGGTACTGTTTATTTCAGCATCTGGAGACTTCTGCATGTGTTGACTGATTGTGGCTCATTGAGTGGTATAGTATTATTGGTTTTACCAGCTAAGGACCTCAGGCAAGTGTACTTTCTGATTGCTTTTCGATTCATAGTAGTCTTTCCATTTCATGTTTATACATATATCTTTCTGCTTGTTGACACGCTCGTCACACGGAGTAGTCGGGAGGGAAAATATCTTAGTAGACATGTGGACTACCCAGAAATATCCCCCGTGTCTTTTGTGAATGCTAGCAGCTGCACACGGCACGTGCAGTGTGCCTTATTTACCCCTAGCCGTTCACACATTGAAAAGGATATTTCACACCACATAGGTAGTTGTCTTTTATTTTTCCTTTTATTCTCCACCGTGCCATGTCATCAGTTTTTTTCTAGTTTTATCTCTCATATGTTATTTTCATGTATTGTTAATTCTATTATGTTTTGTATTGTCCGTCGATTTGTGTACTTGTTCCATTCCTGACTGGAAACTAATATTTTTCAGGTATAGCCGCGATCACTCTTAGTACTGGGAAGACATGGGTATGCTGAGGCCGACCTAGATAGTGGAACTAGTTGTCATTTTCATTAATTGTGAGAATATTGTATTTTCTCTTTAAATTTAAATGTTGTAACTGTTGTAATAAACTTAGAAATGTGAATGAGCAGCAAATATTATATTTTGTTATTTTGAGCATTTATTTCTTGCGGGCTTGACAGCGTTCTACCACCAACTCTGCGGCGTAGGCTGGCTTGGACACGTCTCGTATCCGAAAAAGCGGGTGCGGGTCGTGACACATGGTTACTACATTTTAAAGCTTATGTGTACATACGAGATATCCATATATTGGAGTATACTTCGTATGTAGACAGCTGGCATGATACGTTTCTAGTCCTACATATTTTGGGACTGGGGCGTTACATATTTTTGTGGTGGCCCATACAAGTCAAGTTTGTCACATCGGTTACGCTACTGTACCGATATGAACCTGCATATAGGATTAGGATATATGAATCTCATCCACAAGCTTGACTTCCTTCCTCAATTCCAAATCTTGAACTCTCGTCCGATTACCTTGACTTCCTTCTGCTTGATTCCTTTCACTGCAAATCTTATCTTCTTTCATGTTGAATAGGGATGTTAGGAGATAACTCATACGAGTATACGTGTTATATTCCTCAATCACTCCATTAGTTGACTTCATAAGTTGAGTAGTATGACTACAACCTACTACCCGTATCCTTTTAACCTAGTATTAAAGTGCAACAGAGTGATAATGAATATATGCTAGTGTAGGAGAGATGTTTACCTAGAATATAGAGATTTCGTAGCCTATACCCATTGGTCAACTAAGGCCTGATACAAGAACCAGTAGAACGACTGTATACGCAAACACACCGGATAAGACTTAGATCCTTGTGAAACTCGAACTATTTATTACTTCTTTCAACGTATTCTCCCGTACTTATATTTTAAACTACCATGAATAACGACGCTATTTATAGCCTAGTTTTGCAAGCTTATTCTTTGTCGAGCTTGTTCAGGATATATGTATACTAGGGACGCCCACAAGCATATTGTCTAATTAGAATCAATGTATTATGGTCTGATCAACCATAGTGCACTTGGTTAGCTCTTCATATGATTATCCCACGTGGATTAAGATATAGAGGTATCTAGGATCTCATCCGCGACTGCATTGACAATTCTTCTTGAATTACACATTCGCCTTTGAATTACGTAATTGTATTCAATGACATCTTTCTTGAACTCTTTATTGGTTTTGTCTTTCATTGATTGGAAAGACGAACGCTCGTATTTGATAGATAAATACAGAGTATCCCCATGGCCATGGTAGTTATATGTACAAGTATAGCAACCATCGGCCAAGCCATATAACTACAACCTTGCCTAAAGTTGCTCGTCCTTCCCTCGACCCTAATAGTAATATCATGACCTTCTAGTCATTCGAGCTTGAAATATGAGTAAGATCTTGTAAAACCCCTAAATTTCTACTATATTTTTTTATCGATTTTGGTACTGATTTAATATTTTTGTATTGTACGTCGCGTAGTCGTATTGCACGCAAAAGGCGTATTGTGTAATTGCTCGACGCATACGAATATGTGCGAGCGTACATATTTTAAGAAAAATGTTTTCTATTTTATAGTTTCAAAATAATATATAATTACTTTTATTTACTTGAATTTGTGAAAAACGTCGCATCAAAATTTCAAAAACAATTTATTAATTTTATAAAAAGTTTTTATTTTATTTTAACTTAAGAAATGATATTTTTCTTTTTAAAATAATGTTCTATCATATGCGAAGTACGTAAAATTTAATTAGCGTATATTTTTATTTTTTGAAAGCTAATTGTATTATTTATTTTAACAAGTATTTTAAATAATTGAATAATTGTTTGAATTTGCAAATTTTATTTATTATTATTTTTAGAAAAGCTATTTTGAAATTATTGTGGTAATTTAAACTTTGATTAGATTTTATTTAATTTAAATAAGTTTAATTTAAAGATTGGAATTATCTATATTTAATTGGATTTAAATTGATTTATATTTGGATTTGAAATTATTAAATTTAGATTTGATTTAAATTACGAATTATCTATGGAGATTTAAATCCCCACAATCCTATCCAAATGGAAATTCCCACATCCTATAAATAGGCAGGTACTCCAAATTTTTTTATCATTTACCAATTCTCCACAAATAATTCTCAACCCCCGTGCACCGTGTCCGTGTTCCCTCCCCGTCTTATTCCATATTTTTTACACATACAATTTCAACCTCTCCGTGTCGGACACACCCCGACACGATTCAATAAATTCCTAATCTTAGCCCTAGCCTAGTCTTCGCTGCTTCTGCCCCTGTCAACCGCCTTCACCACCTTCGCCCCATCACCATCCTCCGTCCCGTAAAACCTTCCGACCTCGCCAACTCGGCATCCCCGTCTCCCTGACTTCCTCCCCAGCATAACCCTGGCTATCGCCGTGGTCACTCTCCGACATACCCCTGTCCGCCCATCCATTGCCACCACCATCGAACTATCGGCCCAACCCACTCCACCTCCCTTTGCCTACCTTCCCCAGCCACCGACTACTACCACCACCGCCAAATTACATCAACACCATCAACATCAATTCCTCGACCACGGCCAAGTTGGTCGCCACCCAAAATCCTCCACCCACACACTGCCAAAAATTACCACGAGAGAACAGTAAAGGGGAAAACCCTTACCCAAAGTCGCCGCCGCCGGCGCAAGCCGTCCGCGTCCGCTCTCCTCCTTCACCTTCCTTTCCCGCCTGCCCGCTTCCCCTTGCCGGGCCGCGCACGCGCAGCTCCCGCCTACAACTCCGCCGCGTCGACCGTCCCTTCGAACCCTAGCAGCCGCCGGCGACCCACCGCTTCCTCCGCGTGCACCCCTCCGGCCCGCCGCCACTCCTTCTCTCTCTCCCAACCCCACTCCTTCTCTCTCTCCCTCGATCCCCTTTCTCCTCTTAAATTTTTCCTTGGCTCTTCTCTCTCTCCTCTGAGGAGAAGAGACAGTTAATTTAATTCTTTTGTTCTTTTATTTTATTTAATTACTTAGTATTTAATTGTTTCACTTTGTTATTTTGTGTTAGCTAAGCTAATTTTATTATTATTATTATTATTATTATTATTATTATTATTATTATTATTATTTTTTCTATTTCGTAAAACTATTTTGTTATTAATTATTATTGTTATTAATCTCATTGGTTTCACTAATATATACCAATAGTGTTATATTTTAATTTATTATATTACGATGGTATATAGTTTTAACTTAAAAACTATATTGTTATAAAATATTAAGATTAACCTTAAAGTTCTAAAATATATTTTTATGGTATTTTAATTATGTTTTGACCTAAACTAATATTTTGACAAAATTGGATTTTGGGCCAGCAATATTGATTAGTATATTGTTTAATTGGTAAATACTTCCTAAAATTTATTTATGACATTATTTTTATGGTATTTTTAAATATGGCTTTTTGACACCAAAACTATAGTTTAGTAAAATTTATGTTTTTAGCCTAAACTAATCTTTAGGACTTACAAAGTATTTATCTAAAATTATTTTAGAATATAGTTTTCTATTATCATAAATATTTTTCTAAAATATTTATATATACAAAAATCTCTTGCTTATCAATCTTGACCATGACTATTCCAATTGTTCCATATCTTCTTGCAATCTCGAATTTCCTTATATCATCTCTAGCCAATTGGGCCGTTCCGGGCCCAATGACATAGCATGTCCTACCGATTGAGATCATCTTGCATACTTTTGGCATCTACGACTATTTTGTGACAACATAATCATACCGCGCGTCAACTCCACCCAACTCATGGCCACTACACATCGACCACGGCTATTGGACTATTGGGACATGTCAGAACACCGCACAAACACCAGGCGTTACATCAGGCAAGATACCTTGCCTTCACTGTTTAATTTCTTGCTCAATATCATGCATGTTTTAATTGTTGTTCTTTCAAAACCATATGTAGTTTCAAATTATTATATTTTAGTTTTTTTTATGCATTTGGCCTAGAGTTAAGGGACCACCTTTGTTTGTGCCGCATTCATTGGCCGACACCTGTGTACCACGATGTCACGTGTCTCATATAGATTCGGACTTGCGTACCGACCGTACATCGGTGCGTACAGGACGAGCGTTAGGGGATAACTGCTAATATAATTGCCTAGAAGACTTAGCGGTTATTAGGAATATCATGGTGTGGATTCAGCACGAGTAGTGCATGGGGAGGGTGAAGACAGTTATTAGGCGCAGGGGCTTTCACACCTTTACCTTCGTCTAGCTGCCATTTGTGACTCAGTCGAGAGCTAGTGGTCGTGCATTTATTTATTTTTCTCTAGATGCCACTAGTGCCTCGGTTGAAACACAAATGTGCCGTGCATTTACCTTCGTCTAGCTGCCGTTAGTGACTCACCCAAGAGCTAGTGGCTGTACATTTATTTTTCTCTAGATGCCCCTTAGTTCTCATTCGAGTGCTAATGGGCCTGTATTTACTTTTCTCTAGACGCCACTAGTGCCTTGGTTGAAACGCTAACGTGCCATATTTCTAGTCTCGGGAGCCCTTGTGTGGAACGTTGTCTTCAAAATGCATTAACACATAGAATGGTTAAGGACCTTTATCTGTTTAGATATATACTTGTCGGTTGAGCTTTATTTATTCAGTTATTGGCATGATATTATGTGTCTTGTTACGTCCCTTTGAGGACCTGGTTATCTCGCCAGGTGTATGCTCTTGTCTTTCGCAGGTATTCTAGCCATGGACATCTCTATTTCTTCGAGGATGATTGCAATTGGGTCATCTTCGCTTCGTTCGCCAAACTTATTTCATTTTTCCATGTATTTCTTTCCTTTCTTGTTGGTAGTGGATTTGTCTCCGCCCAGCATATTGTATCAAGACAATTTATTATCTTTATATGATATCTTTTATCCATTTACTTTGTGTGGATGAGATTACTTATGGTTCTACTGCATTTTACAGCTTACGTATATGTATTATACGGCTGGCATGTCTACGTTCCTAGTCCTACGTATTTTGGGACTGGGGCGTTACAGATCTTACCCTTGGGTAAACCACAAACCTACGAGACTATCTAATCTCTAGGAATCATTTATTGTGAGTCTCCAAATATTCATATTGATTCTTGGCTTAACTAGCAACCCGTACGCCTTAACTCAAACCTTACTTGACTAGGCCCCCATAGTTTAGACAGAGAAGAATAGATCAAAACAAGGACAAGCATTGCAAGGACCGTGGTAGACACCCATTCCAAGATTAGAGATTCAGCAGATGTTACTCTATGTAAAAAATTCTATTATCAAAGAAGTGACATAATATTAGAACAACACATTCACCAGCTTAGCCAAAATCTGTAGCATGATGCCCCGTCATTATGTTGTATTAGTAATCAACAAGTGATGCATGAGCACTACATTTAATACCTCTAGAATGCTTGTGACTATAGTCTAGCAGGTTTGACACAAATAGAAATTCACAACTTAGTAGTTAGGGATCTTTCCCATGACGTGCTTTAGAGTTTGTTATTCCACCGATAGACTCTCGTATACCATGGACAAGCGGGTCATTCCATCTTATCGACTCAGGTACTACTGTACGCGTTCATTTCCATTTATTAGGACTCGGGGTACAATCCTCGAAACTGATTCACAACTACCCTATCATGTTATCGATCACATCGTGACTTATTATTACCAAATGTTAAGGTACGATATCACGACTCAAATATTTCTAACCTCATTATTCGTAAACCATATCCTAGTCTCTAGAGTGAATAGATTGCAAGCCATTCTTACTTTTAGGAATTTGGGGATCACCGATTGATGGTTCTCACTAGGATGATAAATTAGTGACTCGTGAACTCTCACTTTCTTTTTAGATCTTTTGGTGTCCCTTACCGTGACTTTGATATTTGAAGTGTAATACTAGCTATTACCTTCCAACAAAATTTATATACAAAACTTAAACGAGTCCACCTTCAAGTAGATATATCATGTCCCACACAAACACATCTCTTTGGACTCTATTATTATGATACGACTTTCAGGTCAAAAGGGACTAGCGATAACCCTTACCATAACACCGATATACTTTCGGACTGCAGTTAGAGATCCAACCTTGACTCAAATCTTTTGACCCAATATATGGTTGTGATCTACTCGAAGCCCTCTACGCATATGCCACTAGTGTGCCACTCAATAGAGGCCTTATGTGCTACTTAAACACAAAAGTCATGGAAGGCGCATCTCACGACTTACAGAACCTATTCTACCAACCCGACGGGAAATTTGTCCAACCACTTGAATTTGAACCTATTCTACATTACCCTAACCTAATAGGGATGGTTTAAAATTCCATAAAATTTTGTCCAGCCACTGTAGATTAAAATCTAAAGTTCATGCAATCAAAGATTGAAGTCCAATTAGGGAACCTATTGAGACTCAGTTAAACCCATCATAGCCCATCGCCATATTGGGACTATAAAACCAAACTTGATGAAATAGGCCCTCACCCCTATTATGTAGGTCCCACCTCTTGGCTCACTAATTCTCCTTCCATAGATTTTGTAACTGCATCTCTTCGTAGCCTATGTTATGCATCTCTCGGTACCAACTTGCTTCCGGATATACTTGACCAAGACCTCTCATACTGTCTTGACTAAACATAATTAATATATGGGCCATATTAAATAGATAATATCTAGACTTTCTATAGAGTCTGTGACTATGATTGGAAATACCTCATACTTCCTATACCTCCTTGAAATTTGATCTTCTTAGAAGCCCTATTACTGTGCTTTCCCTGATTAACCAACTTCTATAAGTTGCGTTGAACATTGAACTTATTATACTCTACCACTCAGAATAGGATTACAATCGTGACTGTTCTTCCGTCTGTATGGAATTTATGAAACGATCTTTTATTTTGTATTTTATATCCCTTTGCTCGTGCGTTTAGATAACTACGGTAACAGATTGCAACCTAAATTCTTCAAGTCAATCATAGAATCATTTTTGTTTAAATCAATAGCAAATTTTTTTTGAGACAAATAGATCGCAAGCCTCTCTAAGGAACATAAGATTTTGGAATTAATAAGTGGTTGGAAATGATTGATTCCAATTAGACTAATAATTCAATGGTTCATAACGTCGACCCATATTCGTATCATGTGATACCCTCGACCGTGATTTTGATAATTGAAGCACAACGCTAGCCTTTTTCTTTCGACAAAGTTCACACTCACGAACTAGACTAGTCATGCTACTCACATAACATACATGTCCCACGCAAACAAACTTTTCAGTGCTCCATTTAAAAATTACACCACGTGTATGACACATTGTTTTCTCAAAACAAACCTTAGAGACCCAAATTCAACCTATTCGATTTCATCCATGCAAATATCGACCCATTTCCTTAACTAAACTGAATACTCAAGATCTATGCAAGACGCACACCTATGATGTATGCCTTCCAACAAGCAAGCGCATGCCTCCTACACAACACCAAACATCAGCCCACACATATTAGTCGTTTTGACTTAGAGTTTTCAAAACACTTGCTTAATCATATTCTATAGCCTGGGTTCTTTAATTATCATCGATTCTCATCATTTGGCCATAAATTCTTCTTCCCTAAGTTTTCAAGATCACTTCTTAGTTTCCCATGTTAGACGTAGAACGAATCCTTCTGAACCAACACACCTTAGTATATTCCAACAAGAGGTCGCTACCAGCTTGTCAGAAGCATGACCCCTAGAGTGACAATGTTTGATTGTAGTAACTTTCTTATAGTTGTTATTGACCAAGAACATTATGGTGTTATCGAGGCTCACTTAGAATCCAAGACTGCGGTCAGAAGTGTCCATTATTCTCGTGCCCCTCCCTAGAAATTGTCATCCTCAAGGTCTTGTAATGACGACGATCTTTACGGGTAGCTAACTTCTATGAGTTGGGTAGAGTCTGGAAGGAAGAATACCCCATCTTGTAGAATATGAGGTCAATTGGGATTCCTATGACAACCACCCCTCCATCCTTTTAAAAATTGAGCTAAGATTTGACGTACCTACTATCCCTCCGTACAAAATCTCGCAATTCTTGATATTATGATTATTTTTAATTTCGAGGACGAAATTGTCATAAGTTGGGTAGGATGTAAAATCCTTATAATTTAAAGGAATATTTAAATTATTTTGGAATTTTATTTAATTCTAATTTATTTTTATCTTATTTATATTATATAAAAGGACTATAGCCATGGTTGAGTTTGAATATGCAAAACGACTAAAAAGTATGGCATGCCTAGCGTAATCGGGTGCTTTGACTAGTATGCTAGCCATGTTAGGAATTCCATGATCATATTGTAATCTCTTGCATGTTAACCATTCAAATTATGGCACAAGCTATATTTTTATTTAATTAATTAGTTAAGAAAGTCTTTATGACTTTTTAGGAGACCCGGTTGCACCAAACCTTCCCAAACCTCTTCCAAGCCAAACCCAACCCTATGTAGGCATGTTGGACATTAATAAATATTAATAATTATATTTATTTGTATTTAATTCAGATTTTATAATGTAATTACATAGATATAATTAAATAGTTCTATATTAGGAAACCCCTTTTAAATCCTCAATCCAATCAACTTGCCAACTCACCAAACAACCAAATCATGCCAAGTGGACCTCCACCATGCTAATTTCGGCCAAGCAACCCCCCATGGCTGAATGCATCAAATTAAATAGGATTTAAATCCTAGATTGCTTAAAATTCATTGGATATGTTTAAATATACCAACTTATCCCAAACCTTAACCAAATCCTAATCTTTCTCTCCCTCACCTTTGGCCGACCAAAATCCCTCTCCCTCTCCATAATTTCGGTAGCAACAAACTCACCATAGCATCTATACATCATCTCCTCCATTGCATATCTCTCCATCCTTCACAAAAACTCATCTCCTCCACCATACATCCCCGAAACCCCTCAAAACAAACCCTAAAAACTCCATCTCCCCCATCCAATCCACTATAGCCATTATCAACTCTTCCATACTCACCAAGAGAGGATTAGCAAGCGAGGATAGCGGAAAAGATTGGAGCTTTGGTGAAGAGAAGTCATCATCACCCTTTCTAGCAATGATCTTTGGTAAGAACCCAAATCTTTTCTTCTAAAAACCTTTGCTAAAATTCTGTAGAAAATATGTTATTAATTCTGTAGAAATCATATTTTTATGGATTTTGTTAGGTATAATCATCCATAAAGGTTTCATGAAATATATGCGTAATATTCATGTGTCGGTAGGATCAAAATTAACCCCATTGTAAAGGAACTATGAGTTATTGGTGCCTATTTTGGAAACTTAATTTTATGTGTGTTCATATACATAAAATAGGATTTTTAAGTATTTTTTTACGATTTTAGCAACTCAAATTTGGTCGAGAAAATTGTAGGTCAAAACTAGCTAATTTCGGGTAACCGGCTGACCTAGAATGTCCCAAACTTGTAGTATAACTCAACCCTTGTAACTCTGATATTATTCTATAAAATAAATTATTTTATTTCTGTTGAAAATATTTTTTTGGTTATTTTAGCAATTTTGAGTCATTAACTATGTTCCGAACGAGTTTCGGGTAGACTAGTTGACTTATTAATCAACTAGTCATAAATGTCTTTAGAAATATTAATTCTAGAATTTTAGAGATAAATCTGTAGAAAATTAGTTTAAATATTATTTTTACGATTTTTATATGATTTTTAAGTATGTTATTGAAGTAGGGACATAACCGACTAATTAAAAATTAGAAATCCTAAAACTGTGTTTCGATGTCTCGTGGAACCTGTGTGTGATTGTATGGATCTAAATGGTTCCACGAGAGATTGAATATAATTTTAATACATTACTTTGACTAATTAAGTCGTATCGTAAGTTTCATAAGTAGTGACTTAATTTAGTTAATTAATTATCTAGGAGCGTCGGGTTTCGGAGGCGTGGACGCGGGAGCGACGTTTCATATTTACAGCACGAAATCATGCAAGATATCTTGACATATTTACTGCTTGCATTTAGTTGAATTTTATTTCAGTTATTGTATCCATATTCCTTGTTTATTATTTTCTTCTTGCATGTGGACCTAGAGTTAAGTGACTACCGTCAATAGAGTGCATGTCATTAACTTGTCACGATTGTATCACGAGTTGTGTGTGAGTTATGAGTATCATGTAGTGGTCACTTGCATGTTGGCTGATCACCCGTATGCATGCGTAGGAATAACTGTCAATAGATGCATGTTAGAAGACTTGACAGTTATTGAATATAAACCGTGTTGTGGAAACGATACGTGTTGGTGTGTCGTGGTTACGATGCATGTATAGTATCATTGGGGGGAGGGGACAGCTACTAGCGTAGGGGCTACATTTACTTTTTACACATTTATGGGTGATAGTGACTCGGATGAGCGCTAATTGCTGCCCGACCGATAGTATCTCGGATGAGCGCTACTTGACGGCCACTCTTTATTACTTGCTTGCGTGAATCCGTACAGCCCCTGCGTAGAACGTTGTCCTCAAAATGTATATCACATAGATGGTTAGGTACCCTGTTGTGTTGTAGTTTATAGTATTTGTTTACTTAAGCAGTTACATGGCATGTTCTTCCTGTATCTTGTTACGTCCCTCTGAGGACCTGGTTATCTCTCCAGGTGTATGCTTTCATGATTTACTGCAGGTGTTCTAGCCAAGGCCGTGACCTTCTTCCTTCCTTCGAAGAGTATTGCGCTTAGTTCGTTTGATATTTTATCGATTCACTTCTTGTACATTTTATTTTGAGATAGTTGGTAGTGGACTTTGTCTCCGCCCAACGTTTGTACAAATGACTTTAATAAGTTGATTCTATAATATATATTGGTTTGTGGATGAGATTAGCTTCATGGTTACTACATTTTACAGCTTATGTGTACATATGAGATATCCATATATTGGAGTATACTTCGTATATAGACAGCTGGCATGATACGTTTCTAATCCTACGTATTTTGGGACTGGGGCGTTACAGGTAAGCTCGCACAATAACAATATGCAATATGAGGGGTATTGGTGATAAACGCTACACTATTCCTCCAATATCCCCATAATCAATATCAATCAATATTTGAACCCTAGGAGAGGGTTCCGTGTAGTAATGTGGTTTAAACATGCAACTTGACAATTACTAATTAAAATATAAGATAGCATAACCGTAACTTGCCTTTGTTTGTATGACTGGATTGGGATGTCAGTGCTGGGAAGGAAGTCAAGTACGTCCTCGAAATCCTACAGTTGAGAACCCTGACTTAGAATCATAGGTGAGCCAAATCTAGGTGTGCTAGTTGCAATTTCTAGAAACACCCTAGTCAGGTTTTAAGTTATTTAATTAATCTAACGAAAACCGTCTACGTCATAAACTATATTAGTTATCAATTTTACAGGATAAACCGATTATTGATTTATTGGAGAAAATAGCAATTACACTTTAATTGGCAAAACTTGTATTTTTAATAATATATAAAACTAACTTTCTTTAAATGATAAAATCATAGACTTGTTAACTTACTAGTAATTTACCCATTTTAATTAAATGTGAGAAATTCTTATTAATTTTATACAAAATAATTAATAACCAATTTTTATTATGCGCCTAGCTACGCCAACAACAAAACCCAGAAAATAAATAGAAAATCTAAGCTACACAATACATGGCCACAGAAAAATAAAGAAAACTGGGCTTATGCCCTTACAACTTATTTACATAAATTAATTAAACCTAAGGCGAGCTCTGAGTGCCGCGAACGGTCCAAACAATAGGCCGAGGCCATGCACCATAAATACTAAAAGCACTACCAGTTCTAAAATAAATTATAATTAAATTAAAAATTAAAGAGTCTCAGACTTGGTCGTGCAATCTCATGTTGCGGCTTACGCCTCAACGTACAGGTAGTGACCTTGTATCATTTGCGTTTCGTCGAGGCTCATTCGACCGATATGGTCGTCGCCTAACTGGTGGTACAACATCCATAAAATCCAAAAACTAACAAAATCCAACCTATAAATCATTTTTCAAAGACCGGTTTTCTTTGAAAAATAGGTTTTATTCAAATTGCTAATTTTTATAAGAAAATCCCTTTTTAAAAATATTTCCTGAAATTTGGGCAGCATCTCCTCTGTAATTGAGACAACACAATCCTGGGAGGATGCCAACCACAACACAATTTAAATATCCCAAACCAGGGATAACTTACAGCATAATATTCCAAACCAGGAATAACCACCACAATCCAATATTTCCAGTTCAGAAAACTATAGCACAAAAATATGTATATATATCAAAATAGGAATACGCCGCTACGTAGCAATAACCGCGTATCACCAAAGCAACGTAAACAAAATACCGAATCCCGAAACGGGATCGGGACTGCATCATCACAGACTAGTTACGGGGAGGGACACAGGGACACGAAATTATACCTCAAATGCTCGGCTAGAGCTCTCAGATGCAAGAAATAGAGGAAAATAATTCGCACGGACAGCGAAATAGGTGCAAGAAAGTATGGTGTGGCGCAAGAACGGCGCACAGGGACAGCGGATCGGGAAACACATCGAACACCGCACAGACGTGCTGGACAATGGAGGGACGCTGGCCCGGGCGGACAGCGCTGGCAGGGTTGCCGGCGTCGGGTCGGACAAGTGCTGGCCGGGGCGACTGCTAGTTGCGGGCTCGAGAGGGTTGGCCGGACTCGGGCGGAGCCGATAGGGGCTCGGGACGGAGCCGACAACTCGGGGTCGCCAGGGGCGCTGGCCGAACGGGCACGGGGGTCGCCGGGGGCACTGGACAAGGGAGGGCGCAGCCTCGGGAGGCGGGCGCACGACGGGTCGGGATCTGGCCGACGGAAGGCGGGCGCAGCCTCGGAAGGGTCGCCGGGGGTTGGCTCGGGGCCGCCGGGAGATGCTGGCCGACGGGCGGATCGGAGGTGGGGCTTTGGGAGAGAAGAGTGTGAGGGGGAGAAGTTGTGGAGGTGCTGGTGTTGGTGTGAGTGGTGGTGGTGGGTTATTAGAAAAGGAAGGAGAATGAGTAGAGGGAGAGAGGGAGATGTGGAGAAATAAGGGGAAGGTTTTGTCCAAGTCATGGGGGAACAGGTCCACGTGAGGGGAAGCCAGGTCCTGGCTATGGTTTTATTTATTTATTTATTTTTCTTTTAATTATAAATATAATTTATATATATAACTAAGGCTAATCATTAATTCAAGGGTTTAAGGATGGATTCGAGACTGGAAACATAATTGGGTTCAGAAAATGGAAGTCGATTTTGAGTTCAGGGTCGGACTCCGGACACGAAATCGGGACTGGACCACAATCAAAAATCCAATTAATTTATTTTGAAATAATTGATCCGACTAAAATAATAATAACAATAATAATAGTAATAATATTAATATTAATCCTAATCTAAACTAGTAATCCAATAATCCAGTAATTCTAATAAACCAAAAATTGCGGGTTTCACAACCTTCCCTCCTTAGAAAATTTCGTCCTTGAAATTTCAAAGATAAGGGCCGAGATACAACCAAAATCACTTGATCAAAAACAGGATTTTAAATCATCAGGCACGATCAGATTCTAGGCATGATCACTAGGTACAATGATGAAATATAGGCACGATCAGAATTATCTTGATATGATCTGAGATAGGGTTGGATTGTTGTTGTGATCAAAATCATTTTAAGCATGAGAAAATCTTGGTATAATTAAAATATAATCAAATGATCATAAAATAGGATTAATCAAATGAGGTCTCGTGAAACAAAAATGCAAGAAAGAACGAATGCCAACAGTTTATTGAGAAGGCATAAAATAATAGAATCTTCTGAGGTGAGGGACTTGAAATTCCAAATTAAATTAGAATGAGGTATAAGGGTTTATGACTCAGGGAAAGTCAACAACTTGTATGATAGGAGGATAGCGAGGGTGATCAGAACAATATAGCTGTGATAGGAATGTAATCGAATAAGGTATTTCCATTGTGAACTAAGTGATGATCAAAGGGAATAGAAAGAATATCGTTTCACTATTTCAACGGTCAGAAGATAAGATATGCAGGAAAAAAACTTACGAGATAACTATCTTATTAATTTCATGCAAAACCAATCTCTAACTAGCTGAACTTTCGGTATCCACATAAAACTAAGATATCTGTCAACGTATTAAAACAAAATATATATATGGAATCATAAATCACCTAAATCAATTTTTCATCCATCGTTGTATGCCAATGGTCTTATCTCAATTCCTCTCTGCTTATTCCTTCTCTAGAACCTATCATTCCATTGCTCGTGTTATTCCTTCCTTGGCTATATCCGTCCCTTTCTAGGTATAGTAGTTATCTAACCATAAAAGTTGATCCTCGTCAAGTATTTCATTACTTGATCATTATATTCACATATTTTTTTACATATTATCCAAATCCACTTCCTCCATGGAGAACATTACCAAATCCTATACTTTTCTCGCTAACTCTACCTACGTCTGCCTTTATCTTCAATAACTCTTCCTTTAGGCATAAAATTCAAAATCGTCAAATACCATCATTTGTTTGAATGAGGTTTATTCACGAGTGAGCACCACCAACGGTTCTAACCCAAATAAGTCACAAGCTAAGATGTACCACTCTCTAAAGACTAGCTTACTCAAGGTATTCTTCTATATTTTTTACTCTTTAGGTAACTAATATTGATCCCAAAGATGCCCTTACTAGAAATGGGATAGGTAGCAATCTATGCTTCTTCCGCATATAGCTATCAACTATATACGTAACGTCATCCACAAGATGTATCAACTATTAATATATAAAGCTATCCACAAAATATATGCAACACCCTAAAATTGAACCTTGAAAGAGCAAAAGAGATTGATATAGTTCTAATAAGTTTCTAGGAAAATCAAGTAGAACTTCATAGGAAATATATTCTTTCTGGCTGTGATAAGAGATTTCTGAAATGGAGACATCCGCTAGAAATACAAAACTTCGAATCGGGCAAAAGTTAGAATAATTTGATGGTGCTAAAAAGACAATCATGGTATGGATATAGTCTTAATAATATTCGGAAACCAAATATATCCGAAGTCACTTTGCCTCAAATTCATGGCTCGCCAGAGTGCACCTGACTGCAGTAAATTTTTTGGCTCCATAACTTGAATAATGATAGGTTTTCGAGTAGTCTATCAACTTTATCCATTTCCTGGCTGAACAACATATGAGACAAATTTGATGCATTTAGGACGTTGTCTCAATAATATCCAAAACCCTATCAACACATGAAATTACTTCAACTTAGAGTCAATGCCTCGCCAGTGCGCAACTGGCTGCAGTAAACTCGCAGTTTCATAATTAAAATAAAAGGCTGCAACGCATATTGTGAAGCCATATTAGATCACTGAATATTTTTTCAACTTTGTCTATGGAAATTTCAAAGGGATAATTCAACAATTCAAAAAGTTTTTCAATGACTAAAGGAAATTCAATATTAGGATGGAATTGATTCTCTGACCGTTCGCACTTCATGATACTCAAGCATTGAGTTTAAAAGCTTCCTAGGCCTTGAATTGATCAAGAAGTTGCCTAGGGAGAGTAAGGTTTCGAGTTGAGTGGAGGAAATCAACAAATAAAAATATTTTCGGTACTTGGAATAACTTAGGAAATATCAATCCATATTAAAATTATTATTTTTTTTCGGAAACATAGTTCCCTTGGGAGATATATGAACCAGTTAAGTTAAACCAATTCTTTGGTAACAATTAACCTTGGGGCTTTATGGTTCCAAAAGAATTCGATTCGAAATCGATTCTGAGAAAGTCAATTGGAAATAAGGTCAAGAGAAATGGTTGGATACACTAGTCGTAAAAATACTTTGGGTCGATAAGAGTTTATTAGGTTTGTTATAGAAGAATTTAGAACTCTAAATAGTGATTGGATATAGATTCCAAAATAAAGATAGAGGAGTAAGATTTGATCAACAAATGGAGAAGTTGGAAATAGGTTTGCTAAAGAAGGAGATTGAAAAAAAAAATCTAACCTTAGTCCAAAAACGACAAAAGGGTATGGATCCTAAAGTATGCTAGAATCTGATAAAGATATGAGATATGGAAGAAAATAATTCCGAAAGCCATGGGACACCAAAATATACCAAAAAATCTAGAAAATAAAATAGGTAGTAAAACATACCATCATACAATCGGCCTAATCTAGATAAGGTTTAGGTACAAACGTAAGCAAGGTAACTTATAAAACTATAAGCAAGCCAAAATAAATATTTTAAAATAAATAATTTCGGCCATATATTGTAACATGGTGAATATTCACCATGTATATTATATATATATATATATATATATATATATATATATATATATATATATATATATATATATATATATATAAAAGTATAATATCTAGGTATTCCAAAATTCTATTCTTCCAATTCTTAATCACCAATATATCCTTGAGAAATACCGCCTTACATACATTCTCATTAAGATTACAATTTTAGAAATTGTATCGTAGGGGAGACATGACTTTGGGAAAGATATTTGCCAGAAAAAGTGTAATCAAGGGTAATATGTTATGCTTCGATAGGGTATCATCTAGTGCTAATCAATAATTCTAGGTATAATTAGCTCTTCTGGTCCTGGTCTGGTTCGAGCAGCCTCCCGCTGCTCAATCTACTACTACGATTCTCTTGTCATATTTTCTTGCGTCATGCATAGAAAACAAGATCTTGCTAGTACCGACTGATAGGCATAGGTCAGGTTGTCTTCATAGCCTAGCAAGTTTAGGGGCAAGCATAAACAAGGTAACCTACCGTTCTATAAGCAAGCAAAAATAGTTACTTATATATAGATAATTCGGTCCTATGTTGTGACAAATTAATATTCTAGTGTTCTAGTTGTTTCTAGGTACGTTAACTTAAGTTGT
Organism: Iris pallida; assembly: GCA_029216955.1. Classification (NCBI taxonomy): domain Eukaryota; kingdom Viridiplantae; phylum Streptophyta; class Magnoliopsida; order Asparagales; family Iridaceae; genus Iris; species Iris pallida. The sequence goes on along the minus strand of JANAVB010038613.1, from coordinate 17,726,623 downwards.
TGATTGGACCTGTATGGGCCACCACTAAAAATATGTCATGACCCGATCCCAAATTATTGGGTCGAACCGGATCATGCCCAGCCTGCACCGTTGTGAGACGGCGGCAGTAAGCTATTTTATATGCAGTTATTTACAACAACATTCATATATTTGTCACAACTCGAATATACAGGAAATTTAAAAACTTTTTATTCAATAATTGAAAAGTACAACTGGAAATGAAAGAACTGAAATAAAGTACTAAATTTTAAATTAATAAACCCCAATACAATAAAGCTAGATAACTGGAAAACAACTAGCTAGACAGTCGACTCATCAGCCTCTGGTTCTGCATCCTCCAAGGGGGACTCTGGCAATACCACATGATATAATACCGGGTTATAGTAGCAATAGCTCAGCATCCTCAATGTTACCTAAAAATGTTGGTCTCCAGTCAGGAGGGAGAAAGTACGAATATGTACCTCATATTTCAAATAATAATAGAAAAGTGCAAGCTAAACAGTTGAAACAATATTTTCCAGCAATTTAACAATTCAATACTTGAAACAATGTGATTTGAATATGTAACGTCTCTGATCGACTTGGGTTGTACAATAGCATCCTAGCGACGCGATACGGCTTATTCCCGTGTGTAAGAGGGGTAAGCTCGCACAATAACAATATGCAATATGAGGGGTCTTGGTCATAAATGCTACACTATTCCTCCAATATCCCCACAATCAATATCAATCAATATTTGAACCCTAGGAGAGGGTTCCGTGTAGCAATGTGGTTTAAACATGCAACTTGACAATTACTAATTAAAATATAGATAGCATAACCGTAACTTGCCTTTGTTTGTATGACTGGATTGAGATGTCAGTACCGGAAAGGAAGTCAAGTACGTCCTCGAAATCCTACAGTTGAGAACCCTGACTTAGAATCATAGATGAGCCAAATCTAGGTGTGCTAGTTACAATTTCTAGAAACAGACCCTAGTAGAGTTTTAAGTTATTTAATTAATCTAACGAAAACCGTCTACGTCGTAAACTATATTGGTTATCAATTTTACATGATAAACCGATTACTGATTTATTGAAGAAAATAGCAATTACACTTTAATTGGTAAAACTTGTATTTTTAAGAATATATATAAAACTAACTTTCTTTAAATAATAAAATCATAGGCTTGTTAACTTACTAGTAATTTACCCATTTTAATTAAATATGAGAAATTCTTATTAATTTTATATAAAATAATTAATAACCAATTTTTATTATGCGCCTAGCTACGCCAACAACAAAACCCAGAAAATAAATAGAAAATCTAAGCTACACAATACATGGCCACAGAAAAATAAAAAAACTGGGCTTATGCCCTTACAACTTATTTACATAAATTAATTAAACCTAAGGCGAGCTCTGAGTGTCGCGAACGGTCCAAACAGTAGGCCGAGGCCCTGCACCATAAATACTAAAAGCAGTACCAGTTCTAAAATAAATTATAATTAAATTAAAAATTAAAGAGTCTCAGACTTGGTCGTGCAATCTCATGTTGCGGCTTACGCCTCAACGTACAGGTGATCATGTATCGTTTGCGTTTCGCCGAGGCTCATTCGACCGATATGGTCATCGTCTAACTGGTGGTACAACATCCATAAAATCCAAAAACCAACAAAATCTAACCTATAAATCATTTTGCAAAGACCGGTTTTCTTTGGAAAATAGGTTTTATTCAAATTGCTAATTTTTATAAGAAAATCTCTTTTTTAAAATATTTTCTGAAAATTTGGGCAGCATTTCCTTTGTAATTGAGACAACCCAATCCTGGGAGGATGCCAACCACAACACAATTTAAATACCCCAAACCAGGGATAAATCACAGCATAATATTCCAAACCAGGAATAACCACCACAATCCAATATTTCCAGTCCAGAAAACTAAAGCACAAAAATATGTATATATATCAAAATAGGAATACGCCGCTACGTAGTAATAACCGCGTATCACCAAAGCAACGTAAACAAAATACCAAATCCCGAAACGGGATCGGTACCGGTCATCACAGACTAGTTACGGGAAGGGACACAGGGACACAAAATTATACCTCAAATGCTCTGCTAGAGCTCTCAGATGCAAGAAATAGAGGAAAATAATTCGTGCGGACAGCGGAATAGGTGCCGGAAAGTATGGTGTGCGCGAGAACGGCGCACATGAACAGCGAATCGGGAAACACACCGGACAGCGCACAGACGCGCTGGACAATGGAGGGACGTTGGCCCGGGCGGACAGCGCTGGCAGGGTTGCCGACGTCGGGTCGGACAAGTGTTGGTCGGGGCGACTGCTCGTTGCGGGCTCAAGAGGGTTGGCCGGACTCAAGCGGAGCTGGCAGGGGCTCAGGACAGAGCCGACTACTCGGGGTCGCTGGGGGCGCTGGCCGAACGGGCACGGGGTCGTCGGAGGCGCTGGACGAGACAGAACGCTGCCTCGGGAGGCGGGCGCATGGGCAGTCAGCCGGAGAGGCGCCGGCGGGTCGGGATCTGGCCGGCGGGAGGCGGGCGCAACCTCAAAAGGGTCGCCGGGGGTTGGCTCGGGGCCGCCGGGAGATGCTGGTCGTCGGGCGGATCAGAGGTGGGGCTTTGGGGTGAGAAGAGTATGAGGAAGAAAAGTTGTGGAGGTGCTGGTGTTGGTGTGAATGGTGGGGGTGGGTTATAAGAAAAGGAAGGAGGATGAGTAGAGGGAGAGAGGGAGATGTGGAGAAATAAGGGAAAGGTTTTGTCCAAGTCGTGGGGGAACAGGTCCACGTGAGGGGAAGCCAGGTCCTGGCTATGGTTTTATTTTATTTTTTTCTTTTAACTATAAATATAATTTATATATATAACTAAGGCTAATAATTAATTCAAGGGTTTAAGGATGGATTCGAGACTAGAAACAGAATTGGGTTCAGGAAACGGAAGTCGGTTTTGAGTTAGGGGTCGGACTCCGAACACGAAATCAGGACTGGGCCACAATCAAAAATCAAATTAATTTATTTTAAAGTAATTGATCCGACTAAAATAATAATAACAATAATAATAGTAATAATATTAATATTAATCCTAATCTAAACTAGTAATCCAATAATCCAGTAATTCTAATAAACCAAAAATTGCGGGTTTCACACACACTTAGGGTTTCCCCTTGCCTATAAGTATTCTCTTAAGTTGTTCTTGCCTCTTTTGTTCTTGACCTAGATTTAGAAGGAAAGCTAAATCCCTATTCTCCTAAAATCCTATTAAATTCATTTCAACTTCTTTTTAACCCTAGTCTTTTGCATTAGGATCTAATTATTGTGTATTTACTGATTCTGGAGGTTCATCTCAGTTTTTATGCCATTTGGAGCTTTGGAGTTGCTATTTGGAATCCTTCCATTTGGGGCTTTCTTTGAGTATTGACACTCATTAGGTAAACCACTCAAACCTATTATTTTTCTTGATTCTTTGCATTTAGGGCTAGATCTAGGAGTCCCCTAGTTGTCCCTAAAATTTGGGCACAATTCTTGTCCATTTGGTGTCCGTATCGGACACGTATCATAATGGATAGGTAAGTGTTTGTTAAAATGCCCCTTAGGGATTTATTTTCGTATTTTGAAAAATTAATTTCATAGATCCCTAGATCTATATGTGTGTATGAATTTTTGTGAAGGATGATTTGTATTTCGTGTCGGTTTGTGTCGTATTTTTGGCATTCGACACGCTGCACGAGACCTAGGCTTGTGTCCTGCCTATCGGGCTCCATAACTCACAATATAGGACACGTCGGGACACAAAATTTTGTGGGGAGGAGGGGACACTGTCTGTCATCATGCTTCCAAAATTTGGGAGCCAATGATGCACGACACGTGGCGCAATCCCACCCGCACTGGTCACGCACTGCTCGTGCAGTGATAGTTTTCACGCCCAGACACGCGCACAACACGCGCTCGTGTCCACTGTGGATACGTCGTGGACACGTATCAGGCATGCCAGCGTATAGACCCATCCTAGGCGAACACGTAGGTGTGTGCACGTGACACGAAGTGTCGTGTGTCGTGTCCTACATGCGTGTGCACTCGTGCACGACGCTGTGATACACTGGGTGCACCCCATGTGTTTGAAATATTGAGGACACGTTTGTGTCGTGTTTGTTGGACACGAAATGACTCAAAGGACACATACACACATGTGACACTAATTACCAACTCTTTGATTGTAATTTTGATGATTAGTTAGATTCGAATTCATTGAATTCCCCTAAAGTCTGATACCTCACTGATACTCTGAAATCGAAATGATTTTTGGGTTTTAAATTACATTTTTAACTAATTTTAATGATGTTAATGATTAGTTAAGTTTCCCTACATGTGTATTGAATGATGATTATGTTAGTGTGTGATTTGTGTGAGCAATGGGTTTCGAATTTGGTTCTTGGGTTGCTAACTGTTTGAGTTTACTTAAACTGTCATTTAACTAAACTATTCTTCTGTTTTAATTTGCATAATTACCTGTTTAATGATGATTAAATGGTTAATTAGATTGTCCTACATATTTAATAAATGGGGATCATGTTAGTTGTGTTCTGTGTTGAGCAATGAGTTTCGAAATTTGATTTTGTTATGCCAAGCTGATAGAGGGCTGAGGTTGAACTGTTAGTTGATTCATGTTGGTTTGATGTTAACAAGAAGGGGGATTTTCAAATTTGGGCTTGGATTGACTTATGAACTGCTATGTGTAAACTGTCACTGATATACGTTTCAGGAATTAAAATCCTGAATCTTTAATTCCCTTTTAAAACTAAAATTTGATGACTAATTACTATGTTTAATTCATATACAATTGTGTTAGACTATTGCTAGGTGGGTTGCATGTTAGATTAGGATGTTGTCAAAAGGAAATGGTTTTCAATTTGGTGTTGGACTGTATATGAACTGTCATTTTGCCCAATTCATGAGAACCTATTTGTTAACTGTCACCTTGCTCCCTGTTTATGTTGTATCACACCACTGATTTCAGTCTTAAACACACCGGCACTATTTCCTGATTTCATTGACACTGTTCTAGATACGTACACTACACACAACCTATCACTAAACTGTCATTGACACACCATGCACCATTCATTGATTCAGTTTCTATTTAACACATTATTGTTGTACTGTACATTGTTAGCTAATAGGGTGAACTGTCATTTTGGATTCTATGTTCCTGAGAACTTTAACCTAAGACTTGTGCACCCTTCATTAATTCAATTCTCTATTAGCTAAACCTGTTATATCTAACTGTCACTTGACACCTATGCTTAGCTAACACTCTACACACACACACCATGCTCACATGCCACATTGCCACACACACATGATACACCCACTGTCATGTGGTAACACAGGGCACACACACACATGAACACATAGGCACATATACACATGTGCCTCTCCCTATCACTCTATATATATATATATATATATATATATATATATATATATATATATATATATATATATATATATATATATATATATATATATATATATATGATATATATCATAATGTGGCCATGTATAAATGTGTGCTATTATATAAATTAGATATATTTTAATGTATAAATATGTGAGAGTAGACTTTATGTAGAAATGTGTGTAATATAGCCTATAGCCTATGGCTCCTAGCCTGTGTATATGGCATGAATGCCAGTGAATATGTGTTGTTGGCTTGTATAGCCTAGTTATTATGTGTGTATGCTAGAATAGGCTGGTTAGGCTTAGTGAGACTTGTTGGGTTAGGCTTGACCTAGTTTGACTAGTATAGTTGACTAGAGTTGACCAAAGGTTGACTTTAGCCTAGATTGACCCTAAACATCATGTATATGTATTGTAGCAGTCTATTTTATTATTTTAGACATGTAGTGACTTGTACTGTTCTATAGGAGCCAAACACCACTCCTCGGACAGTATATTCTCTTCAGATATTCAGGATACCAGGCGAGTACATTCTCTGATCATTTCATAACTTGCTTAGAATTATATTCCTACTTTAGTTTACCTTATTTGATGTTGTCACGATATTATCACGGATTGGTACTATATGGATCCCTATATTGAGATGTTATCCCCCTCGGGAGCATCAGATACATTATGTCGTGTGTTTCATGTACATCATGTATTCCTCGCTCTCATGTTATTCATGTTTCTCATGTGCTTTATGCTCGTTCATGCATGCTCGTGTACTCTCATGTTCGGTCATGTTTCTCATGTATCCCATGTATCTCATGTATAACCTATACTTCATGTGCACCCATTTATGGACTTTCATATGAAAATTATGTACGTAACATAACTTGTCTGGATCCTTGTGTATTGATTGGGGTATGGGAGAGTAAAAATAGTCATGTA
>JANAVB010038613.1:17647737-17715237 GCA_029216955.1 Iris pallida | reverse complement strand
TGGTGATCTCTGCAGGTATTAACTGATGTTATCAAGATAGAATACATGATGGGATATGAGTGCTTCTCCAAGACTTCAGGTATATGTGGTTGATGTTGTCATTCTTCTCTTCCTTATTTACATTTTGTCCTATATTTAATTCTCGCACTGTTATTATAGCTTAGCCTTTTACAAGCTTTATTTTCTTCTAGCTTGTTCATGATAAATGTATTATTGGGGATCCATTTTAATATATTTATCTAATCTAGATTTAGTGTATTACAGTCTGATCAACCTTAGCGCACTTGATTCATCATTTTTATCATTATTTAGTAGATTAAGATATAGTTGATTTAGAACAACAAAACAGTTTATACGTATTCGAGCTGGGCCGAAATCCTTTCGATACGTAGCTGGCATGTATACGATCTTCTAGTCCTACGTATTTTGGGACTGGAACGTTACATATTTTTTTGGTGGTCCAAGCAGGTCGAGTTAGCCATTTGGTTATGTTATTGTACTGAGCAGGTCTACGAATATGATTAAACCTTTAGAAATCTCAATCCACATTTTCTTGACAATTATTTTAAAAAAATTCTCTACCGTCCTTGAACTTTGTAATTGCTCTCGACTATTCTTCCTTTGCTTTCTCGTACCATTACTTCTCGTTCCTTCCTATTTCGGAGTGACGAATGATCGTAATTTATAGAATTTATTAGAAAACTTTAAGCTATAGGGTAAATTAGTTTGTTTATTGAATTTTGGTTGCTTGATAGATAGGAGGGGATTAGAGAGGCCATATGCCATAAATATCTAGTGCTAGCGATTTTTGCTACTAGTATGTAAGGGTTATAAAATGTTAGGGCAACAGGTGTTTGATGGTGTAGTGTGACCAAAGGTAGATAGACGTCCACAAGGCAATGTGATTTTACAAACTTGCGAGAGAGGAATTGGATTTAATTTTCGAGAATTAGATGGTTGTAGATTATTATTACTAATTGATTTTTAGATTCAAGGCTTGAATAAAATAAAGGACGAAACCTTTGAAGAAACTAGTCGGTAGATTCAAGAGTTAAAGAGAATCGAGGATATAGTGGTTGAGGGACTAGAAATTAGTCCTTGGCTTGATGTTCAAAGAGGACAAGCCTTCGACACGATCGTTGCAAGTCAATAAGTACCAAAAAGAACGACTAGAGATAGCCATATATAGTTTTACGATAGAGATGTTGCAAAACCAAATTGTTTAGCATTGATTATTACTTGAGTTATTAGGAGACACCGTAGTGACCTAGCATATCCCTTGAACTGTTCCTAGTTACGCTAGCACGGTACTTCATTAGTGAGCCTTATTTTAATTTCGAAGACAAAATTCTTTTAGGGGGGTAGAATGTAACACCCCTAAATTCTTGAATTATTTTTTATTATTTATTTAACTTAAATAGGGATTTTGGAATTTATAAGTATTTTTCATTAAATAGTTATTATTATAGAAGGCCTTAGTCATGGTTAAGTTTTAGAGTGCAAGATGACCAAGAATTTTGGCACAAATAGTGTAGTCGTCTGCTTTGACTAGTGTTTTAGCCATGCTAGAGAAGGCCTCGCCATAGAAGTGTCCCAACTAGAAAAATCAGTCAAAGTTACGACTTAACCCCCACAGACGATTTAATTATTTATTAATTAGATTGATTTTTTTTGGAGACCCGGCTGTGTTAAACTAGTCAAACTGGACCCGAACTGAACCCAAGCCCATGTAGCCATATAGTGAGACCAAAGACGCCCATGTAGAGATATTTTATGTAGATGCACATATTTCATATTTTATTTTTTGGGATTGACAACTATTATCTAAAATATTGTTATACGTATAAAAATAAGTATTATTAATGCATATATGGCATTTTTGAATATCTGTATGATTTTCGGTGGACCAATTAAATTAGAGGAATAATGTGCCACCCAATACTGTACCTCTTGTTCGTTTATTTTATTTTGTATGTATAATTAATATTACTACTATTATTGTTATTAAATAATATCGATTGGTTATCTTTTAAATCATTGTCAAATAAAGTATGTGTGTGTGTGTGTGTGTGTGTGTGTGTGTGTGTGTGTGTGTGTACATATTTGTATAAATAGACCCTACACTAGGAATAGATAATATTAAGATGTTTTTTTTAGAATTTTATGGAGTATTATACATGTATAAGATATATGTGTATGTGTAAATGTATAAGAATAAAACAATATACATGTATATAGAAATATAAGGACCCTAATTTTAGGGAATTATTTTTTCTTTATTTTATATGATTTCTATTTGTTATTATATTTTATCTATAATTATGATTATAGATATACTTTTTCATAGCTTCGATTTTTGGAGCACAAAAAGTGTCAATCTTTCAAAACAACCTTCATGAGATTGAAGTAGACAAGTCCACCTTCAAGTTGATATATCATGTCCCATCCAAACTAGTTCCCTAACATTTTTTTGACTTCGCGCAACTTCACGTCAATTTAGGCCAATTGACCGTTTATCGTAATTCTAGACCTAACTTCCAACGTGAGTTCTGAACTCGACATTGATCAAAACCATTTGACCCAATATATGATTTTGACCCATTTTGAGCCTATGACACATATGCCAAAGGTATGCCACTCAATCGAGTCCCCATGTGCTATTTATTTGCGAATGGCACAAGAGACTCATGGTTTGACTTTTCGAGTCCGATTTAATTATAAAATATAATTGGACCCTAACCTAGCCAACCGTTTGTTAGAACCATGTTAGGGTACTATGACTTAGTAGAATTATTATAAATTATTTTTGGGATATTATACAATCAAATAGGTTTAAATATCATTTTGTATATATATGATTATATTTATAATAGCTTAATACTATATATATATATATATATATATATATATATATATATATATATATATATATATATATATATATATATATATATGGCCTGAGCCATGGTTAAGTTTTGAAATGCATATCGACTAGGATTTTGGCACTGCTAGCGTAGTGGTGTGCTTTGACTAGTGTATTAACCATGCTAGGAAAGGCGTGGCCATAGTTGTGTCCCAACTAGGAAAACTAGTCAAAGTTGTGACTTGACCCCTATAAAAGATTTAATTAGTTACTTATTAAGATTATTGACTTTTAGGAGACCCGGTTCTACCAATTTAGTCCGAACTTGACCCAAACTCAACCTAAACTTGTGTAGACAGATAGTGCATCCCGAGACATCCAGGTAGGTAGATTTTATGTATATTCATATATTTCATATTTTATTTTTAATGAATTAACAAATATATTTTTCTACATATTTGTTATAAATATGAGTGTCATTGATATTTATATATGGCGTTATGGGATATTTGATGGATTTTCTGCGGACCGAATGAAGTAGGATTAATGTGTTCACCCAAAATTATTGTGCACCTATTATTTATTTTTATTTTTATTTTATTTTCTGTTTGTTATCATTATTACTATTATTATTATTATTGATTATTTTGTTTAATTAGGAAATATATATTATTAGGTATGTACATATTTTATTTATAACACCAAACCCTAGAAAAGTTTTGTTAGGAGTTTTTGGATTTTAGAGAATATATATATATATATATATATATATATATATATATAGAGAGAGAGAGAGAGAGAGAGAGAGAGAGATACAAAGAAAGAAAAAAATAAAACAAAACAAAAACTCGTGAGATTTTGTTTTCTCACGAGATGGATTGCAGCAGCATACCCGAGCCCAATGAGAATTCACGGACCCCCCAATATAGCAGTAGCTATATAAAACCGCGAGAGAGTGAAAGAAACGGAGAGAATCCCTCAAACCCTAACCCAAAACATAATCCTCGACATCCCAGCAACCTCTCTGCCAACCCCCGTACGATCACCTCCCATGCGTATGCCACTGTGGTGGCAGCAGTGGCCAAACCGTACGACAACAACAAGGCTCATCAGCAGCATTTGTAGTTCAGGTACCCTCTTTCTAGCACGAAATTCTCGAGTGATACTCGATCGTTTTTTACTTTGTAAATTCCTATGCACAACCTAGATGACCCTCTAGGAACCCCATCAACTAGTTCTAATAGTAGATGCCATAAATCAATGTAGAAATTCCTTTAAAAACCCGAAAAAAACTCACTGATACACTATGGCACAAAACAATGTTTCATGTTTAAAACCCAAACTTGGAAGCCAGAATCCTCTCAGATCATGAATATTCTTAGAAAAGTATCTAAATAGTTTTGTAACCAACATATAGGACATTAAAATGTTGTTTACATTTTTTAGTTTTATCCATTATTTGTCGAGATAAATCAATTTAAAAATCGAGAAAAAACCATAAAAATATGTTTTCTAAAACCCAAAAATCACAGATACGGAGTCAGTCCCGTCAAACTGGGCGACTTGGTTGTAACCCGTAAGAATCAAAAGACGCATATGGATGTTGTGGATGTATGGGATTCGACGAAACTCGAATTGGTTGCGTGCACGCGACGAATTTGAGGTATATCCGTCAAAGAAGGCTGTATCGGCCTTTTTGCAAACTAGTCAATTACTTTGTGCACGTTCGTAATCTTGAGACGAAACTTATGCCATTAGGACCATGCTATTTTCTTGGTCCTGTGAGCCAAGTTTGATCTAATTCTGAGAAGGTCGACCGGAACGCTATTTTGGCGGGCCTGCAACCCGACTCAATGGTCAAATTTGTGCACAGCCTACCGGAATCCAACTTTGGATATACGATTGGGTTCTGATCATCAAACCAGAACCGTAGACATATATTTTGATGACTTTAAAGACAATAGGCTCTGACACATTTTTTGGTGCAAAGCGAGTCCAACAGCGGACATCGTTTTGATCTGAAATTACCATTTTGTCCCGGTGTCCATAATTGGACTTTTGGGCAGTCAAACTTAGACATTTCTTTTATGACAAACACATTGATGATATCTGTTTCAGCGCCCGGAGACTGTTGTGAGAGTTTGACATTTGTGGCTCGTTGATTGAATGGATAGTGTTGGTTCTACGTGCGATCACCAGGCAAGTATACCTTGCCAAACTTATACAGTATTTATATATTTTCTTGTCCTACTATATTTCTTTCTATAGGGTTACATGCTTCTCATATTGATCTTGGATTATCTTCTACTGCTTTACTTGTTTTATAAATTTACGTGCACGTATAGGAAATTATTTGTTTTTATTGCATGTTTATTGTTCGTCTTCGTGTTCACCGTGTCTTGTGATAGATTTGTCAGTTCTGCCACGTTTTTTTGATTGACTTGATCTGATCATGATTTATTGACTTGGACTTGACTTGAGTATGACCTGACCTGACTGTGACATTCTATAGATTGGGAGTATCTTGCATTGTACTACAGTCTATAGGATTTTGCATAACCTTCATATTCCTTTAGGAGATGACGTTGGTACTAGGATTGGATACTTGATCATTCTCGATTGGAAGTATCATGTATTGTACTACAGTTGAGACATACTATAGAGTGGGAGTATCTTTCATTGTACTACAGTATATAGGATTTATTTCATTGATTGTTAGCCTAGGCTAGTATTACACTTCCCTATGGCATGTCACTTCTTAGATATTTTCTTGTACTATTTCTATTTTCCATACATGTTATATACTAAATAGTATGCTTGTATATTATGTATCTTGCTAGTCCCCTGAGGACCTGGTGATCTCTCCAGGTTATTGATGAGCAGCGACGTAGAATAGGGAGGTGGTTGATGATTGTCTGCAAGATATCAAGTATCAATAGTGGTACTCTTTATCTTTCTTCCGTATTTATCTTTATTACCATCTCTCCCATTGTTATTATAGCCTAGTTTTATAGACCTATCATGTTCTTCTGGTCTAATCGAACACATATGTTAGTAGGCTGCAGACCACAAACCATATTATTCCTTCTTGATATTTATTAGTTTATGTGGATTGAGATTTAGTTTTGCCTTACCATTTATTAGACCTATTACCTTAGTCTAGACAGCTTATACTTATTCAAGCGGAGCTGGAGTCCTCTCGATGCGTAGCTGGCATGTATACGTATCCTAGTCCTACGTATTTTGGGACTCGGACGTTACAAGAAAGATAGAAATAGAAAGGAAAAAAGATCATACTATTCCCTTACGGGAACAACATATGGCCAAACAACCTACTCCTAACCCGACCCAAATTCGATCACAGCAACCCTCCCCCACCCCCACCCCCACCCCCTACCACAAGCCGTATATATATATATATATATATATATATATATATATATATATATATATATATATATATACTCCTAAATCGACCCAAATTTGATCACAGCAACTCTCCCCCCCCCCCAACCACGGGCCGTATATATATATATATATATATATATATATATATATATATATATATATACACACACACACACACACACACACACACACATATATATATATATAGGGTGGAAAAGGATATAAAACCCTAAACCTACCCTTGCCACCCTCGCCACACCAGCCCTGACGCCCAGCGAGCCTCCCCGCCACCGCACTGCCATCGGAGAGTCGTCCATCGTCGGCCGCGCGTGCGCTAAACAACAGCAACAATAGCAACCCGACCGCCAGGTATGCTACTTCGCCATCATTTTTCTTCTCGAATACTCAACCACTTTGGAAACCGTAAATTTCTATGGAAAGCTGATATAACCCTCTTGAGATCCCAACAAGTGGATTAGGGTATAATGCAACAACCTGTCCAGAAACTCGATGCCAAAATTGGCCAAAAACTATTTTAAAACGAACATAATCTTAAGTCCCCAACCCTGTTTTGGAAGGCAAAGTTTAGCCAAACCACATCGAATTTTTAAAATATACTTGAACAAATTTTTAGAGGACTTAAACACCATAGAAACGTCATTATTAGTTTTATTTATAGTAAATTATATAGCTAGATAAATTAGTATAAAGATCGGGGAAAAACTGTGAAAACTGTTTCCAAAAATCTTGAATTTTTCCGATACGAGGTCCGTCCCGACAAACCGGACAACTTGGCCGCAACCCATGAGCATCGAAAGACACGTACAGATATTGCGGATGTGTGGGCTTTGACGGAACTTGAATTGGTTGCGTGTGCACGATGAATTAGAGGCACATCAGTCGAGGTACACCATATCGGCCCTTTGTAAAAAAACTCAATTACTTTGTGCATGTTCGTCACCTCGTGACAAAAATTGTGCCACTGGACTCGTGTTATTTTTCTGGTCCTGTGAGCCAAGTTTGGTCCGATTCTGAGAAGGTTGACCGGAACGCTATTTTGGTGGGCCAACGATCCGACTCATCGGACGATTTTGGACACGGCTCATCGGAATCCAAATCTGGATATATCGTTGAGTTTGTACCAAAAATTGGACTCATAGGTATATAATTTTTTGATTTTAGAGACCATAGATTCTAGCACATTTTTTGGTACAAAATAGGTCCAACAGTGGACATTATTTTGGCCTAAAATTACCGTTTTGACCCTGTGTCCAGAATTGAACTAATGAGTAGTCAAAGTTAGATATTTTTCTTATGCCAAACACGTCTGCGATGTTTGTTTCAACATCCGGAGTCGTTTACAGGAGTTTGACTTTTGTGGCTCATTGAGTGATTGGGTATTGTTGGTTCTACGTGCTACCACCAGACAAGTATACCTTGCCAACTTTGTACAGTTTACTTACATGCATGCTCTTATTATTCTTTCTTGTTCATGTCTCCTTTTATATTCTATATTTTCTATCTTGCCATAACTTATTTCTATGTCTCTTACATGTTATCGCTTATATTTATCATTAGTTATTTCTATATGTTTCCACACATGACTTCAATAGTGTTGTTTACTTGAGTGACTTGACTTGATCACCTGTGCTATGATACTTTGACTCGATCATGGGTCTCATGTTACTTTGACTTGACATGAACTCTACTGATACTAGGATTGGCTAACTGACTCTTGACTCGGAAGACCCACAGCAGGGATACGATAGAGACTTACTATAGTTAGGAAGTACCACGCAGGGCTACTAGCTGTAGGACCGGGACTACCACGCAGGGCTACGGTCATTCAATTCATTTGTATCCATATTTACTATTAATTTTCATATGATATGTCATGATCTATAGAGTCTTCCATATGATCTTTATTCTTTTTCTAGAAGTTGCTTTTTTTGTTTTCCTTGCATGTTATATACTATCATAGTAGGCATATTTTATGTATCTTACTAGTTCTCTGGTGATCTCTCCAGGTATTAGCTAATATTATCAAGGTAGAATACATGGTGGGATGGGAGTGCTTCTCCAAGACTTTAGGTATATGCGGTTGATGTTGTTATTCTTCTCTTCTTTATTTACATTTTGTCCTATATTTAATTCTCGTTGTTTTTATAGCCTAGTCTTTTGCAAGCTTTATTTTCTGCTAGATTTTTCATGATAAATGTATTATTGGGGATTAACTCTAATATATTTATCTAATCTAGAATCAGTGTATTACAGCCTGATCAATCTTAGTGCATTGATTCGTCATTTTTATCATTATTTAGTGGATTAAAATATAGTTAATTTAAAACAACAAGACAGCTTATATGTATCGAGCTGGGATGGAGTTCTTTCGATATGTAGCTGGCATGTATACAATCTCCTAGTCCTACGTATTTTGGGACTAGGCGTTACACAATCTTCATAGACCCCAAATAATAGACCCTTGGCTTTCTTCAAATATTTTTCAGCATACTTGTAGTAGAAAAAAATTAAGCTTATATATGTAAGATCTTGCCAAACTTCAAACTCGCAGATCACATCCTTCTCAAACTGAGAAGAGCTCCCAAGATATCTAAAGGGCTTCCTTCGAACCTGAACAAGAACAAGCACTAATCGACATTTTTCTATTGCATCTATCGGTAAAGTCTGAGCCACTTTTAACTTTGTCTTAACTCTAAGTAACTCCCTTTGGTCCCATTTGATTCTACCAAGGTGTCATTTCCTCATCAACATCATTTGAAGTGAAATAGCTTCTTCTAATTTTGTCTTAAGTACATGTGAACCCTCAGTTTGTGCAGTCAAATTGAGTGAACCAGTCTCAACTCCTCCATGTTCTAGTAACGTAATGCTAGCAAATGTAGAAAACAAAGGAATAGGTATAGCTAGATCCCATTCAACTTGACGCTCAGCCAAGCTTTTTTCCTTGTACCTATAGATATCTTCCACTTCCTTTGTTGGGTCGACTTTTGGGAATTTGTTCTCCCGGCATATACTGAACCGAAACATAAGGGTCCGGATCCCATATCATGAACCCATCCTTTGTAATTTTGGTAGATTGAATGAGCTTTGTACTCCATATGCTCGCATTAGAGAGCCAAATCTTTTACTCCAGTAAGTTCATATCTACTGAGTTGCCCTGGGTAATAGAATATAGCATTTCCTTTCATGCTACACCAAATAAAATAACCCCTGAATCAGACAGACATGCTGGGTAATGCCATTGCTCTATTGCATCACCAATCTTTGCCACAGTTAGTTTATTTAGAGCAAATTCCTTCTAGTCAATTTAAATTGGCGATGGTGCCAAAAGTTATATGTCATAGAAGAAATATCATAATTGGGGTGTGAAGCAACTTCAAGCAAAGCTGGAACAATTAGCATAGATTCATCAAAACCAGTCACAATCGGCTCTTCGTAGGAATCTTCTATATCTGCAATTAAGCAAGCAATGAACTTCACATTGTTTTCTTCCTTACAAGAGTCCCGGAGATGCTCCTTGAGTCCCATACCATAACGGATAATTATGTGAATCAGAGACATCTGTGCTGAAGGACTACTAGGACTTCCAGGTATACTGTAATATATTAGCTCAGATATAACATTTACAGCTGTCTTGGGAAGTTTCTCTGAACTTAAACATGATAAAGCTGCATGTATAAGTGGATGTAAAGCAAGCGTTGATGCAAAAATCCTACTGCTCAGTCGAAGCCATGAAGCAAAAGCCTCCAAGGCCTGCTTTTTAAGTTCATCAAATCCCAAGCAAGCTGTCAAATGATCTAGTGTAGTTTCAGTTGATGAAGCAAGCTCCTTCTCAAATTGGTGAGAAAGAACAATAGGTTGACGAGTTCCTTCAATGACTACTAATGTCTTTAAATTATTGACAAAACCAACACTAACTGTCACGCTCCGGTCCCGTAGGACCGATCGTCCTCGCTAAGGCATGATGCCGCACGAACCTAGATTGCACTCGTGCAAGGCAGTTTCATAACGACCGATTACAATAGCTTACGACGGGGTCGTCGCACAGAAGTCCAAAGCAGAAACATTGAATATACAAGGCAAGACAAGCATTGAAACAAAATTAGAGTCTTTATTGAGACTTGAAATAAGATTACAAAGGCGCGTATCCAAGATTACAATCACTCAAGCTCGTGTTCTCTCTGATTACAAGTTACTATGCTCTCTCTCATCTCTCACTAAAATTTAACGAGCCAGCGGATGCTTCAGATAGGCGATGTCCATACATTATGTTCCCTATAAGTCCATACTCCATGCCGCCGCACGCCTTGAAACGTCAAGGAACTCTGTGCCTCGACACATCCAAACGAGCTCCACGCCAATGAGCTTCTACCTGAGCCGGCACATAAATACTGTGTGGGTATCAGTACTCAACTATACTGGTGGTGTAAGCTCCTCGCCCACCCATACAAAACTGACACGTTCATTTACTTTGTACAACATAATCTCTTATAATTATCTTTCTATTATTGCCTTAGGATCGATTTTAGGACATAGACGCCTCGCCTATTTGTGTCCCTAGACCATCATCGTGCTTTCGTACCGATAACTTCCTTATCCTTGCCTCTAAACCATTCTCGTGCTTGCAACATCAACGTGCCGACTCCTGCTTGCCTTATGACCCATACGACAACATGATTTGTGTCATCGACTTGGTTCGTGCTTCAATATCGAGGTCGTGCCTCGCAACTTAGCATGACTTAACCAAACTTGCCTTACGGCCCTTCTTGACTTAACTCGAAATGACTCAAGTCTGACTTATGCAACTCTATGCCAACGACTTAATACTCGATGCCATATTTTGTGCCGAAGCACGCGTCTTTTCTATAGCCAAATCTTAGGCTTCCTAAGACTTGTATTACAACCGTTTATACCATCTTTATCCCGTTCGTGCCGTGCTTGCATTTTCTTTTATTCGACCGACACCGTATATACGGATTGCCGCTCAGCACGCCAAATTATCTATATGAAAGGTCACTGGTAATTCAAGACATCTTGGACATGTAGGTGGTACAGACAAGACCCTTGCAGCTAAGGGTAGCTAGCCTGCTCAAGTCCTCAAATCATCGACGGCGTGCTCTTTCCTAACTACCTAGCTTCCCTCCTAGGCCGATACAGTCATGTGGCCCAGGCTATCGAATCGAGGGCGCAAAACCTTGTCGACAAGTTGTCCATGATCACGCACCTACGAGAACTTCTAGACTCAACATAAATGTATGGCCTAATCGTCACAACTTAGTTTTCTTTGGTTTACTTCTTTTCTTTTCCATACTTCTTTTGTAGAGCCCAAACAAGGGTTACCTCGGCGACTGACCTACAGTTTTGACATATTTCCTCGACGACTGGCCTACAGTCCCGACATATTTTTTCTCGGCGACTGACCTACAGTCGATATATGTTTTCAGTGTTTCCATACTCTTATGTCACGACCCGCTACCCAAATTGTTGGGCCAGGCCGAGCCATGTCCAGCCTACGCTTGGTTAAAGCGTAATAAGTTGTTCTAAGAGATAGACAAAATGGTACTAAGTGTGCTAACAGTTATATTAAAGCATTAATTTTAAGAGTTCATCACAACACAGCATCTATTGACGAAAGCAAACGAGTTTAGTTGGTTATTACACTATCCAAAGTAAGAAACTGGAGACAAGGTCCAGTAACCAAATAAAAGTTATAACAACCCGAAAGTCTAAGTCCGAATAACTAAGACATCAACTAGGGAAAGTTCCCTGCGGGGATCTCTTCGGGAGCTAAGGCCTGGTCCACGATAGTGGCCTCATAGTAGGTATCACACAACATTTCCTCCTCGAATAGTGTACCTACAATGTTATCCTGTCAGGACGGGAGCAAGTACTGATACTACAAACAGAATATACTGAGCATGAAATGAAAAGAGATGTAATAACTGGAATCATGTCATGGCATAATTTATCATGTAATATCATAACTATCATGTCAAGGATACATTTGTCATGGCGACACATGCATATATATTGTTTAAAACTGGAGCAGGTACGTGATCATCAATAGGTGTAAAATGTACTGTGGCACAAGTATATAAAATGTACTTCCGTACAAATAAGCAAGCGATAGATGTACATACGTACAAATACAGCTGGTACGCCTACGACAAGGTATACATATAAAATGTCAATCTTGCTTGGTACATATGTACGAAAGAATGGGGCATGATCACATACTCAATTATCAGTTTTCCCATAACCCATTTTACAATATGTGAGTGATACTGAGCGCGGTATAGAGCATGGCATGTATTGAGAACTAGTATAAAGCATGTAATGAGATAACTTGCAGTTTCAAGAAACGGTATTTTAACATGGTTCATTCACAGTTCATTATCATAAGCAGTAAATAGAGTTTGTAGGGATACTTGCCTCGAGTAAAACAAGGATATGAGATAGCAGGTATAAATGTCCGGTGTCCTGTCAAAATGATGTACAATCTCAGTTTCTAAGCTATATTTAAGATTTACACTAGTGTTGTGACACGGCTCCTAATAGGATACTAGTTAAGTGATGCTCTAGCAGTCCAATATGGGATGATACAATATCTAAACCAACAAGTAGTATCTCTATACTAAGGTAGGGTAAGGTCCCGATACTAAAATATCTTAAAACCCATAAAAACACACAAGGCAATATTAATCAATTAATTATTCAGACTGTACATTGTGTTCCAATAATTATTAATATAGTTATACAGTTCTAATTTATATGAAATAATATACCAAATTGATACTTGTAATTATAGTAATTTACTATAAATTTTTTGGAATTTATAATCCAGTGTAAGTATTTATTAAAAATCAGTTTACAAGTATACATTGAAAATGAGTTCAGGTTTCCTATTTTTAGATAGTGGCAAAACAGTAAAATAAATCCTAGAAAAATTATATTAAATTAGCTTAAATAACATAGTATTTATAATAATTTTTCTGGAATTTATTCAGCATTAAAAAGTTGTCTGAAAATTCAAATATCATAAAACACAGATTCTGGAATTAAATAAATAATTATTTAATGTATTTGTCCACGTATTTGAAATTGAACCGAAGTCCAGATACGGGACCCGAGGCCATGAATCAAGTCCAACATGACTCGACTAGACCTCGAATATGTGTAGGCTCACCCAAGTCCACTCAACCCATGCTAGGTTTAGACTTAGAGTGGTCGATTGCACAAAATACGTAAAATCGTAAATAAATACGAAATTTGAATACATGTAAGTAAATGAATTAAATTATAGAAATTAAGAGCATACATACTATAGTATAGACACTATATTTATAAAATACATATTACAGTATAGGCATTGTATTTATTTACATATTACAGGATAGACACTGTATTTATAGAGTACATATCTATATATTACAGTATAAGCACTGTATTTAATATTGACATAATTTAAATGACATTAATTAAATGATAGAATTTAAATGACATAATGGAAATGACAAGATTAAAATATATCTATAGTTTAATACGATGTGTTTATCAAAAACACAAAAGGAAATTAAATATTACATTGATCTCATTTTATCATATTATATATATATATATATATATATATATATATATATATATATATATATATATATATATATATATATATATACTAAAACAACACTAACTAAAATAATAACCCAAACACAAACAAAGGGGGGCTCGAACTCGGGTCAACCAAGGGGGTGCTTAGCACACGCGCTGACCAATAAGCCCACAGCGGCTTGCTGTTAGGATAGGGTGTTTGATAAATTTATTATGGAAGAAAGGGGGTTGGTCACCATCTTCGTGTCCTAAGTAGCCTGGTCACGGCTGGAGTGTCCAGCCCGTGTTCGAGAGTGTCGGAAACGAATTCGACACCAATTCTCGTGTCCGAGGGTAGGGTTAATTTCGTCTCTATGTTCTCCACATATTAAGACGTGTCTTTTGTCGTTTTGACACGAAAATTTATCGTGTACGAATCGTCTGACCTAGGGCTAGGGTTTTTTCGACGTACAGGTGTCGATGAGCTACGAAACCGAGGGCAAAAGACTCGTCGTGTCGAGATGAACACAAAGTTGGAAAGAAAATGAAGAATTAAAGGAGAAATGGGAAGTTGGCATACCCGATTGATCGGGCGGGAGGCAGCGGCGACGCTACGATGGTCGACGGCGGCGTTGGGCGGCGGCGTCGGGCTCGGCTCATCGAGCTCGACTTGGTGGCGTGCTTGGCGGTCGACGACGACGTCGGGCGGCGGAGAACAGGAGATGTCACCGGAGTTAGTTACCGGCGGTGAGGTCGTGTCAGCACAGTATCGGGAAATTTTTTCAAAATATTAAAAATGATGATTCAATTACCAATAATTAAAATTGATTAGAAATTTAGATTTTCTCCTTGGGAAGTGTGTCTATTTATAGAAAGTTTTTATTAGGGCAACTTGACCATGGTTAGTTACTAACTCAACCCTAGGGTTAAATATTTACCATTTTGCCATGAAGGTGATAAATACAGCCTTTACGGTAGCAGTTTTTAAATTACCAAAAATTCAAATGACGTCCAAACGACTCCAAACAAATCGCAGAAAAATTCTAAAATTAATAGAAAAATATTTAGAACCTAATGGAATTAATTTTAGGCAATTTTGGAATTATTTTTCATTTAATGATTTTTGGAAAATAGGGGTTACATCTTATTGACTCAACTTATGAATGGCTAATTGATAGCCTTCAAGCATAACTTGAACAAAATGTGTTCTTCATGTGCCATGGACTGTGATTAACTTTTCATTGAACTAACTATGGCTCGTGTCTTAAATCGACTTATGTTCTATGCGACACTACCGCCTAAGTCATACTTTATATGACGAGCCTTGAGATCGTGGAACTATGTGACTTGACAACCGTAGAAAACATGGGACAGTACTTGCTATGACTTCGATAGCCCGGCAAAACTCTTACCTAACTCAATCATGCAACAACTTGATGGGGAAAGGCTATGCCAAGCCGCGCATCGTGGGAATGTGTCGAGTACGCTTTCGACTTGAACAGCCAAGTTCTTTGGGTGTCTAGACTTATGCCACAAGCCGTGTGATATGACTTAACCCGTAAGACAAGCAATGGCTATGCCAAGCCTTGGACGACGGGATCGTGCATGCATTATTAAGCATTTATGCGTGCGACGCTTATGACTTACGCTAAGTTCATAGCTTTGTAGCAGCATCGACCAACTTTTCTTCTTCTAAGCCACGGAACGAAGGACCGAGTATCATTTTAAAATCACGACGTGCAACGATCCTAAGCCGACCGTAGGACCTTTCCATGTTCTAACTCAGTCTGACCCAAGTTGAAATTATTCTTAGCTATGTGGATTCGTCTTTTTTTATTATCAAATCGACTTATGCAGTTGAAAACTTGTATTTTATTAGTGTGAAGGCCAAGCTGAGGCAAGTTCACCGAAGCTACCCACCTGAGCGAGGAGTCGCCTCGACCAAGCGGGTCTTCGAGCAGCCGTTGCATGGCTAAGTCCGAACCCCCTTAGCGTTTTGATTCCTACTGAGTTGAGCGGGACGGGGCATTACATTATACACTACCCAGAAAAAGTTTCGTCCTCGAAAATAACTAAGTACACTTATCGATTTATAACTTGATTCAACATCCAACGATTCTCGTACACATTCTGTCATCCCCCGATCCCGTAGGACTGATTTTAGGACATAGACTCTTGGCCTATTTATGTCTCTAGATCGTCATCGTGCTATCGTACTGATAACTTCCTTATCCTTGCCTCTAAACTATTCTTATGCTCGCAACATCAATGTATAAAATCGTGCTTGCCTTTCGTGCCATACTTAGGGATGCAACGACTTGGTCGTGCCATAAGCTCTATTCGTGCTTCAATATGATTACGGCAGTGCCTTCCGCTTAGTCTTTTGCCTATACTCATGCCATAACAGCGTGGCCGTGCCTCATAGTTTATCGCAACTTAACCAAACTTGTCTTACGGCCTGTCACGACCCGTACCCGCTTTTCGGATACGAGACGTATCCAAGCCCAGCGTACGTCGCAATGTCGACGGTAGTACGCTGTCTAGACCGCAATAAACAAAATGCTCACAAATACTAACTGCTCATTCACAACAACTAAATCAACTTTACAAAATTTAGAAGTTTTACATTTGAAGAAGAATATAAGCTTTTACAATTATAAAAAAACTACCACACATCTAACTAGTCTTCTATGGTTTGGCCTTCGAGTCTCTATCTCCCCCTCGTATGGTCTATAGTGTAAAAGTAGACACGTCATCCTCACCTATAACAACGATCCAGTCAGGAAAGGAGCAGAGTACAACCATATTGCAATTAATGTTGTTAGTCCAAAATAATTTAGAACAATGAGAAACAATGATGACAAGGGTATATAAAAACTAGTAAGAGATGAACTAACAGGATATAAACTATCAAGATATGAACTAGCTAGCAGAATGTAACTAGCAAGGTATGTACTAACAAGATATGAATTAACAAGATATGAACTAGAACTAGATAAAAAAAAAATAGAAACAACTATGTGTGTGTGAAATACCTTTTAATACGTGAACGGCTGGGCTAATATGACACATCATACGATGGCTATCCACAATATTAAGGTACGGCTAACTCATACGTGGGGTGTATGACTTAGCTATCCACAATCAAAATATTTGGGTTTGTTCACATACTTACCGAGTATTTCCCCTCCCGACTCTCTAAAAATCAATTACGATCAATGTTATACAAAGAAGGATACAATAACTACGGTGTCACAATCGTGTGTCTACGGAATATCAAGCAATGTCTCAATGGAATATCAAATAAGAAAACGAAAGAGAAAATGTTATAATGAACTAAAACATAAATGCAATACTGTACTTGCCTGAATCCTTATACAAACCGTAGTCATAAGTCGAGGATAAGGGGAATGCCGATCTAGAAGCTGTCAACCTATAACACATATCGCACCACGAACCGTGTATGAAAACCACAAGTCAATTCTAATGTTTTAGTTCTAAATTCATGGAATAGTGGCTAGTTGGGTTACTAATCTAATAATATTTAATTCTAGAATAAATTACTTAAAAATACTATTTAACCTATTAATAATCTAAATATAATCTAAACATGTACGTTTGGCCATCAAAAGTCATGTTTCCAATTTTGGAAACTATAACACGCAAATCGAGGCATGTCGTTGACTATCTAGTTAAATATCATGAACTCTAGATTTTGAAAATGCACCTTAGTAGATTTCAATGACACGAGTGCGTTGGAATCAACTGTGCCGCAAATTCATGTTTTGGTCAAAAGATATCGCCATTATGGCTAATCGTGACCAAAACGGTAATCCACCGATCAATTCTGAGTTCAACAGAATAACTAAAATACTAGATGAACGAAATAATTTCTGAAAAAATATATGTCATAGACCTCTATGTTAGCTTTCCTAAACCTCAAACGGTTTGTGATTTTGATTTCTGGTTCTCCTGGAATCTCGAAAACATCGAAACCGTGTCAAGTTTCAGACAACTAATACTCTACGAATTTTACAGAAATTAAGATTTAGATTTGATGAAAATAAATTACATATTTAAGAAGTTTACCTCGAGACAAATCCGAATAAAAAAATGGCACGCGAATCCGAGGTCGGGCTCTCCGTAATCGTCTCGGGAAGTTGAGAAATCACCAAGATCAAACTACAAAGGAGCAGGCTATAATTAATTAGGGTTTATGAATATACATGCATATGTATAGGAGATAGAGAGGCGGTTACTGTAGCGGGCATCGAGAGGTGGACCCCCCTGGGTGGATGACTGGGTAATTATTTATTTAATTCAGAAAATTATTTTAAAATCATTTTAAGTCCAAATAAATCAAAATAAATTGCAGAAAAATCCAGAAAAATTCTAAAATATTCTAGAAAATATTTTTAGTCATTTAGAATGCAAATAAAAATATTTGGTCTAGAAATACCCTCGTATGACCTTACAACAAATCCTAAAATTCCTTAAAAATAATAAAACCTTAAATATTAAATACCTAAAAATATCCAAAAATTGTAGAAAAATATAAAATAGCTAAATAATACATATATAAGCTATCTAGAGTTCATATGACCTTAATATGGTCATAGCCCACCTACAAGCTTTGGCATGACTCCCAATGACCATAAAATTAATCATAAACAAATAAAACTAAAAAAAATTAAAAATTTGGAAAGTGGGCTTACACGGCCCTTCTTGACATAACCCGAAACAACTCAAATCTGACTTATGTAACTTTATGCCAACAACTTAATACTCGATGTCGCATCTCGTGTCGAAGCACGTGTCTTTGCTATAGCCAAATCTTAGGCTTTTTAAGACTTGTGTTGCAACTGATGCACACCCTCTTAACTCAATTCGTGTCATGCTTACACTTTCTTTTATTCGATCGACATCGTGCATGCGGATTACTGCTTAGCACACCAACTTATCTATATGAAAGATCACGGCCCTCCATGCCTACTTAGACATGTAGTCTGGCGTAGACAAGACGTCAGGAGTGGGTAGGGAGCCCCGTCGAAGGCCTTGAATTGCCTAAGCGGTACAATCCAGCTCAACTACCTTGCTCCCCTCCTAGGCCGATGCGGTCCTGTGGCCCTAGGTTTCCGAATCGAGGGTACGAAACCTTGTCAACAAGTTGTCTAATGATCATTCACCTACGTGGACTTCTAGACTCAATGTAAATGCATGGCCTAACCGTCATAACTTACTTTTCTTTGGTTTACTTTTTTTTCCATACTTTTTTTGTAGAGCCCAAACCAGGGTTGCCTCGGCGACTAACCTACAGTCCTGACATCTTTCTCTTCAATGACTGGCCTAAAGTTCTGACTTAACTTCCAGTGTTTCCATACTTCTATCGACTCGACTTATGAATGACTAATTCATAGCTTTCTAGCATAACTTTGAACAAAATGTGTTCTATACGTGCCATAGATAGTAGCACACTTATCTTTGAACCAACCGTGGCTCGTGCCTTAATCTAACTTGTGTTCTACGCGATAATACTACCCAAGTCATACTTTATATGATGAGCCTTGAGATCGTAGGACTACGTGACTTGACAATCGCAGATAACATGGGATAGTGCTTGCTATGACTTCGATAGCCCAGCATAACTTTGTCTAACTTAATCATGCAACAACTTGGCGAGCAAAGGCTATACCAAGCCTCGTATCATGGGAACGTGTCGTTCGACTTGAACAACCAAGTTCTTTGGATGCCTAGACTTATGTCACAAGTCGTGTGATACAACTTAACTCGTGGGACGAACAAAGGCTATGCTAAGCCTTGGACGATGGGACCGTGCTTGCTTTATCATGCATCTATATGTGCGACGCTTATGACTTAGGCTAAGTTCATAACTTTGTGGCATATGAGACCAACTTTCCTTCTCCCAAGCCACGGGACGAAGGACCGAGTGTCATTTTGAAAGCACATCGTGCATACTTCTAAGCCGACCGTGGAATCTTTTTCCATGTTCTAACTCAGTCTGACCCAAGTTGGGATTATTTTCTTAGCTATGTGGATGCGTCTCTTTTATTATCAAGCCTACTTGTGTATTTGAAAACTTTTATTTTATTAGTGTGAAGGCCAAGCTGAGGCAAGTTCACCGAAGCTACCCACCTGAGCGAGGAGTCGTCTCGACCGAGAGGGTCTTCGAGCAGCCGTTGTATGGCTAAGTCCGAACGCCATTAGCATTTTGATTCCTTCGATTGAACTCAGCGGGACGGGATATTACATTATACACCACTCAGAAAAAAGTTTTATCCTCAAAACTAACTGAGTACACTTATCGACTTATAACTTGATTCAACATCCAACTATTCTCGCACACATTCCTCCTATACGTTTTTTCAATCCGAGCCACGCTTGTGTCTTATTTATTTTTTATCCCGAACAACTATATCTCGACTGGAGACAACTTATACTTATCATGCACATGGGTAACTTAGTTCTAGGACAAACCATTTGTTCAATCGACATTCAAGTTCATTTGAATCCAACGATCGCACTACCATCAATCTTTTCCTTGAAACACGATTTCAAAATCCTTGGTACCGTTCGGTTCCTACAGTCTTACTTGAATTCAACGTATCACTTAGCTGGATCGTGCACATATTCCAGCTATTCCCAAAATATATGCATGTCAGCTAAGCCTTTTGATAGAGAATCTACTATTTTCACTCGAGTCGGATCGTGCACATATTCAGACGTCCCTAAAATATATACATTTCAGCTAAGCCTCGTGAGTGGTGTTTCCATACTTATGAATCATTCGATCCATCAATACCATTCTATCAATCATCAAGATCGATCGTACCGATGCTAACTCATTTAAACAGGGACGTCTCGTCTAACCGCTAGGCCATCTCTCTAGGCTAAAGTCATTCATCAGTATTGGAATCATAGTTTCCCAACAATAATATCAACACTGACCCCAATCCTAAGGTCAAATAAAAGTTGATAATATGGGTTTTCTTCCCAAGCTCGCATTACTTCGATTTCTAACTTCGACCATAGATTTTTCCTATTCGCACTTGCAAAACTTAGTCCAAGGGGTCCGAGTCATTCAGCAAAGCCATCATATCGTAAGTTCACTCAACCAATTCCTCGATATATCAATATTATTTAACCAACAATCAATTCGCGTAGTCTATCTCTTCGAACATATTCGATATAATCTACATATCCATCCTTCCTAAGTCAAGCATGCTACGACACGATTTATCACTAAACCATAATCCTCATTCTATATTCCCTAAGTCGCTTATCATAATTCACATATTCGATCACAAGGTCATCTAACAAAACAATGTGTCACGCCCCAATCTTATGCAAGTTTGATTATCCACGGTGGGCATAAAATTACCATGCCAACGCTCTCACAGGATAATTGTTCTCATTGGGGCGTAACTCTTGCCTTGAGTCTAGGCTAATTCATTCTCGATACGTAAATTGGATCTACTTAATCCTCAAGTTTACTTAATCATCAATCACAAGTCCGACCTGTAGAAGCATGGAATTTCACAACCAGAAAGCCCATGCGCCAGACACTACATGCGCCAGAACTCAGACGAAGAACTTCACAGCAAAGTCAATAAGTATAGACATTTGAAGAAGGACTTTTTATTTATATATAAAAGTCTATTACATGTCTAGAAAATGTTGTACAAAGGAGAATTTCTACAAAGGAAAGAGCCTAAGTCTACAGCCAGCGGCCACCATGCGCCTTCAGATAAGCGCAGCGGCCACCATGCGTCTCCAAATAGGCGCAGCATCACTATGCGCCACCAGTGAGGTGCAGCAGATATCATGCGCCTCCATCCAGGCGCATCCCATCATCTCTTCAGCAGCTCAGTTATGTGCATTCCTTCAGCCAAATTCTTCCAGCCAGGCTCATCTGGCCGAGCAGAGCCCAGTTATGTGCCGCTCTTCCAACCAGGCTCGCCCGATAAATGCTTCGACACAAAGCATTTAACCCTCTGGCTGGAACCAAGGAAGAGAAGAGCACCGCAAATGTTGTGGCCAGGGGAGGCTTCGAAAGAGCCTCCAAAGCCGAAGGAAGACCGTGATCGAAACCACGGCTAAAGGAGCAGCTTTCGACACGATCAAAGTGGGGAAACCCCACTTTGCAGGAAGAGAGAGCCTTGTACCGCCATTTCGATCTACGGCTCTTCCGAAATAACGGAGACGAGGCTCGAGCATCCCTATCTTTGGATGCAACAGGCACCTTCCGCCTGCCTCAGAAGCCCTCGACTCCGTCTTTTGGATGTAACAATCACCTTCAAGTGCATCAAAGACAACACAGCGTCTCATCTTCACCCTCGGGAGCACTTCGTCAACAGAATGCACCCGCATGTTCAAGTTCATGTTGGAAGTACGTGAGGGAATGAGAAGCAAATCTTCTCTCCAGGCCACTATTTATAGGCCGGGCAGATCAAACCCACGCGCCAAGTGGATGGCCCTCCGAATTTCGTGCAATGAATTTACATTAAATGGATGAACCGGATGCCTCGAATTCAGCCAAACGGCTATTTATAGCACTCGAAGAGCGAGACAGCCGCATCATTAAAAGACATGTCCGATGCGCCAGCCAGACAGCGCATCACACGGACGCGCCCTTCGGCATCAGGCGCATCACACAGACGCGCCCTACAGTACTCGGCGCATTATAGAGGGTGCGCCCCCACACATCTCCATACCGAGTGGAACGCCAACCGACGCGCCCACTCAGCTGTCCATCGAACGTCACCAACATTAAATGCTGAACTGACAGAGTTGGCAGTACGCCTCCCAAAGTCTGAACAGTTGACAGCTTTATTCAGAAAACGAAGCGTCGGTAACGTCAGCATCATCATGACTTCCGACGGCTACTGCCACGTGGCTACCCGCATGCGCCTCTACGGCCATGCGTCCACACCCGCATGCGCCTCTACGGCCATGCGTCCAAACCAGCATGCGCCTCAAAAGCCATGCGCCTCAGACCCTTCACTGATCCCTAAAGACAGAAGAAGAGTCTCCGGTTGAAGTTTTGCATGCGCCTCAAAAGCCATGCGCCCCAGACTGATCTCTGATCCCAAAAGACAGAAGGAAAGTCGCCTGCATGCGCCTCAAAAGCCATGCGCCCCAAATGGTTTGTAACTCCTAAAGGTTATGAGCCGCAGCCTCCTCCTGCGCCCAATCCAAGGTGCAGCTCACCAGATTACTCCTCTCCACCAAATCCGAGATCTTCGAACCATGGGTCGATGACACGTGTCCTTTGACTCAACTCGTCCAAGATTTCAGCAACGGAAAGATCTTCTCTTCTGCTACGTGCCGGCTCACAATAGCAGTATGAAGAGTTCTCCCCCTCGATCAGGGCGCAGCATCCATGCGCCTCCATCAGCAACCTCCACGTGGCGTCCCCACACCGGCGCATCCTACATGCGCGCATGAGCAGCTAGCCTGCAAAACTATAAATAGAAGGATCATCCCCTTCACACACACACACAGAGACTCAGAACATAAGACTCACAGAGAATCCACAACAGAGAATCACCGGAGAGGCAGTTCTAGACACTCAACGTCTTCCTCCTCTCAGCAAGCTCCAGCACCCAGAGCAATCAACACCTTCAGAGAACCGATAACCGCCGTCAGCCGGTCAACGGAGTCAACGCATTACCACTCGCTCCATTGGCACTAAGGACCCAGCTTAAACAAAAGTGTACTCCTAGGACTACATCTAAGTCCTATACTGTATCACTGTTCTGTTTGTATTAAGATTTCAATCAAAACAATTTTAATGGCAAACAAGCTGGCGACTCTGCTGGGGACCTCTTTCTCCTCTACCGAGAAAGTCGTGTCACAGGTCGACGACGTGAAGGTGGGCTCCTCCCACAAGACGCTGGTAGTGCGCCTCAATCAACAGGCGTATGAGGAGTTCATTTCTGAAGGAAGTGCGAGTCCTTCGAAGCGGCTGTCGAAGCCGAAGAAGACCCGCGCAGTCTGGATGCGCAAAGTCGACGCCTCGGGCACCACCGTTGAAGGGGATGCGCCCGTCCAGCCTTCCCTTCCTGCTGACGTCCTCAGCAGTCAAGGTGCGCCCGCTGATGCAGCGCATCTCTCGGGGAAGCGTGCGGCTGACCACGTTCCCCAGCCATCTTCCTCTCAGGCGAGGAAGATACGTCGACGGAGCAGGGGCGCAGCCAATGCCCCGCGCATTATTTCTGATGCGCCACAAAGAGCCTCTGTCTTTGACAGACTCACTCACTGTAACGGCGAGGAGAATTTGGATGCTGAGTACTATGGGCCCCAGCGGGCTGGTACGAAGAAATCCAAGGCGGCACGGGCCATGCGCCACAAACGTGCTATGCCAGCAGCCGGCCAGAGGCACGCGCTTACAATCATGCGCGCTGCCGATGGCAAGCTGTACAAGGTTGACTCAGGTGCTCCTGCACTGACAACGAGTCGACCTTCAAAGTCCTCATCCCGCTTGGGCGCATTCACTGCGTGCACAACCAAGCCGAGAGAGGCAAACTCTGTGGTCTTGAACTCCCGCGCCTCCTCTGGTTGTACGTTCGAGGTCCGTTCAAGTCACTTCAAATGCTGTGGTTCCCCCACTACTGATCGTGATGCCTGCTTGGTATTAGATCAGGGGGCGCAGCACTCACCCGACCACCCCGGCGCTTGGCCCTGCCATGCGCCTGAGAGGGGTGTGAGGGTAGCACTCTCCTCCAATGACTTGCGCAACGTGATCACTCACAAGCGCCGGTCAGGAGAGTTGACCAACAAGCACGATGCGCCTCTCACGGGGCACACTTGTGCAGTGGTCACCATCAACTGCTGTTGCAAGACGGCAGTACCACCAAAGCAGTCGGTCTTCCAACGGCTACAATCATCGACACCCCTCCGACATCGCCTTGGGACGAAGGTGTCAGCAGAAGAGGAACTAAAGATTGCGTCATGCAACGTGATCTCCAATTCCTCATCTGTCCGGAAGACGACTGCCAATTCCTCATCTTCATCCAAAAGCCAGCCGAGGAAAACCAAGGCAGCTGTCACGACCTCTGGAGTGTTCAAAGGCACTCCGTCGAGGAAGAAGTCCTTGGAGGAAGCTGGGGGTAGCCAGACCCTTGTCAACCCTCCTTCCGAAGACGAAGATGTCCAAAGCACAGCTGCGGCGGATCTTCATCAAGGCGAAGATGGCCTCCCTGAAGCCCCTCAAAAGGACGATGTCCTCCAGGACACCGCCGGGGGTAGTGCTGAAAACGAAGAGGCCCTTCAAGACAGAGCTGAGGGCAGTCAGGCCCTTGCAGATGCGCCTGTCGAAGACGAACTCCAGAATGTGGCTGGGGGTGGCCAAACACCAGGAGAAGTCACTCCCCCACATGAGAGCGAGGCTGAGAGCGAAGCCTCAACTAATCCATCCACTTCCGGCCGTGTCATGACAGTATACATGACCGGGGGTGATCTTGAGACTGATGCGCCGCCACAAGACATTGTCCAGCGCATAGACTCGCTAGAAGGAGGACTCAAAACCCTCTCTGCCTCAATGCAAGCACTGACTCAAGCAGTGTTTGAGATGCGGTCGGCCTTGATCAGGACACCTTCAAATGGTCCCGACCCAGGAGCCAATGGAGAGTCGAGTGTGCCCCTCCAGCGGACACCCTCAGACACAGAAGCACCCCGAACATCGGAGCCCTCAAACGCTCCACTCCAGGTAGTACCTCCTTCCCCGACTCCTAGCTCCACGGAGGACGTGGTCGAAATGATCAAAGATCTGCGGGAGCGCTTCGAGTCCAAGAACAGGCAGGAGGAGCGCCAGAAGATGGGCATTCCCCAGCCTTATCCCCTTGAGTGGAACAAGGTGGTTTATCCCCCAAAGTATAAACCACAAACACTCACACCGTATGACGGAAAGGACTCTCCACGACGATACCTGACGTACTTCCAGTCGCAGACAGGGCATCTTCCGAAGGAGGACGCGCTCCTCACCAGCATCTTTGTTGGGGCCCTGAAAGGGGTGGCGTATGACTGGTACTGCAGCCTCCCCGATAATTCCATATCGTCCTTCGACGACCTGACACGCCTCTTCCTCGACCGCTTCTACGACGGTGGGAAGGACATGACGATGGCGTCTCTCATTGAGATACGCCAGAAGGACAAGGAAACGGTTCGGGCATTCATCGAACGCTTCCGTCAGGCCTGCTTCAGGCTACCTCCAGGCATGCCAGAACATGCGCTTCTCTCCGCTTGCAGTATGAACATGCTGCCTGCAGTAAAGCTCTGGCTTAACTCTACTCCCCCTCCCGACTGGAGCTCCCTAATCATTGAAGCTGAAGCTGCAGAGAAGAAGGCGGCCAATGCACGTCTTCTGGGTGTTAGCTTCTCCGCCTTTGACGATAAGGGGAAAAAGTCTGCAACCAACAACTCCGGACGAGAAACAAAGGGGAAACAGGCATTGACTGTTAATGCCTCGAAGGGCGCATCTGCGCCTACTCAAAAGCCTCCACTGGCACCGAGACCCAAGGAGGTTTATTCATTCAATGATGACGACACCCTGCAACTCTTTGAGATACTGAAGCAGGGTGACAAGATCAAGCTTCCGGACCCGAAGCGGCCCGATGAAGTCGGGAAGGTGGACAACCCGAGGTACTGTCACTACCATCGGTTTGTCGGACACCCGACTAAGGACTGCTACGTCCTCAAAAATTACATCCAGCGCATGATCAATGCGGATGTAATCTCCGTCGACTACGAAGAGAAGACGGTGTCAGCGAATGTGGTGTCACTTCAGTTCGGCACCTTGCCGCCGACTACCACACAAGATGGTGTCGTCCCCATCCCTAAGGCGACAATGGAGGTGGTGAATTTGCCACCCACCCGTGACAATGTGAGTGGACTTGTCCCACTCACCACATCTCGAGGAGAGGTCCTCTGGGTTCACCCCGACCTCGTCTCTGAGGTAACTCAACCGGAGGTACGCCCTACCTCCAAAGCAAAAGGCAGAAAGATCAAGTCTTGCCGCACGGTCTCTTCTTCAACGGAAGAGGCGCTTCCTGTGCAGACGCGTGCACAACAGAACTCCCAGCCCGGTGAAGCTGCCGCCGAAGTGGTGCCTCCTGGCATCATCCCTGAGGAGGGTCTATCCAAGCCCTCAGCAGCCAATAAACAAAAGCAAGTGGAGGCCCGTTTCGACAGACCTCTGCGGAAAGAAAATGCTTCGGGGTTAGCCAAGCCCCACAATTTTGACATTCTGGCGCAACTGGCCAGTACTCCTGCACGTTTGTCTTTGTTCGAGCTCCTGCGTCTCTCCAAGGACTCCCGAGAAGCTCTCTGCGAAGCTCTGAAGGATGCCGAATCCTTTCTCAGTCAGGTCAAACAGCCTGAAGACCTCCCAACTACTTGTGCACACTGTCATTGTGCGGATGAAGTTATCCCAAACATAACCTTCACCCAACAAGACATGCTGCTCAAGCATCACCGACATAACCGACCGTTGTATTACGCAGGATAAATCGGTTCGGTAAAGGTGAGCAGGATTCAGATCGATCCGGGGTCTTCCCTAAGCATCATTCTAAAGGCGCTGTTATCAAAGCTGGGGATCCCAATGTACCGGCTGGCGCCCTCCAATACGACCATCAGTGGCTTCAACGCTAGCAAGAGCGAGCCACTGGGCAAGATCCGGCTGAAGTGTCACATCGGCAGCCTCAAAACTGAGGTGACTTGTTATGTGGTGGATGCCGAGGTCAACTACAACATCTTACTCGGACGACCATGGTTACATGAGTACATGGTGGTGCCCTCCATGCTCCACCAATGCACGAAATATGTATCCACCAACGGCGTCATCCGGACGGAGTTTGCAGATATCGATCCCTTCAAAGGGATTGAGGCCTACTTCACCGATTCCGACTTGTACAAGCCACTTGACGAGGAGGAAGCCAACGACGCCGATGATGAAGCAGAGACGGCAACAGAGCCGGACTTGGAGCCCGAAGCGACTCCTGACGCCCCCTTGAAAATCCGTCTGAAAGGGAGACCACCCCAGAAGGCGCCTCCAATGAGCATCAAGCTATCAGGAAAAGCGCCAGCTCGCGAAGCTCCCCTGAAGATACGCCTCAAGGGGAAGCCACCACAAACAGCGGCTCCCCTGGTGGTAAAATTACAAGGGAAGGCGCCACTCATCGAAGGCGCAACCGAGGCACCCCTCAAGGTACGTCTTAAAGGCAAGCCGCCGCAGTCATCCAAGATGCCGGAGAGGGCTCACATAACCCTCT
Source organism: Iris pallida (assembly GCA_029216955.1). Lineage (NCBI taxonomy): Eukaryota > Viridiplantae > Streptophyta > Magnoliopsida > Asparagales > Iridaceae > Iris > Iris pallida. Next base: position 17,687,073 of record JANAVB010038613.1, on the reverse strand, counting down.
CAGACCCCAAAGTCAGAGCGGTGGAGGACTCTCCTGATCCGGCTCCAGTGCTTACAGACGAGGAGCTTGGCGAATATATCTCTGCTGATGTAGACGCACCCTCCTTCGACAATGTAATCCCACGGGATAAAATTTCGTACTTTATCAATAATAGAGTGTCTTTCAATTATTCTTGTCTTCCACACTTGAATGCCATGTATACGTTAGACAACGCTCTACGGTCGTTGCAAACACAAGTAACGACCGTCTACCATAATCAAATAGTCCCGTCTCAAGGAGTCTTCATAGTCCCTCCACGAAGCCGAGACGAAGGCACCATCATCTCGGGCAAAATCGAGCGTCGTCGGGACCTCCCGTCAATCGAGCCCGAACCTGATACCAGCAGAGTACAAGTCTATCGGTACACAGATGCGGCTAAGCACATCATCCAAAAGATGGGCTACGACCTGAAAAGCAATAAAGGCCTAAACTACGGCAAGGGTCGGCATCTCCCTGTCCGGCTTTCGATGCCCAATGGAAAGCCACAGGATTACTATAATCGGACTCGACGGGGGTTAGGCTATGTCACGCCGCCCTCAACTCCAGAGAGTTCAGACGCAGAAGACATAGAACATTCCCACTCGTCAGAAGCATCGACGTGGGATTCCGATACCAGTATCGGATCAGTCTTCAGGAAAGTGCTGTCAGCTAACATGACATCGGCGCAACCTCAGAAAGATGAAGGCGAAGACCAACCGCCGGAACCCTTCGAAGAGGAACCCTGGGCTCAACGCCTAGGAGAACAATGGGAGTCTCGTTTTGAGTTACGAGAACCTCCCACCGAAGACGAAGTCGAGCAGATCGACCTCGGGGATGGGTCTTCTTCTAAACCCATCTTTATTAGCAAAAGCTTGGAAGGAGAAGACCGAGAATCTTTAGTCCAACTGGCTAAGGAATATATTGACGTCTTCGCCTGGAGCTACGAAGACATGCCGGGTCTCGATCCACAGATCGCGATGCATAGGTTGAACATCTTACCAGATGCCAAACCTATCAAACAACAACAGCGACGCTTTCGCCCGGACATCATGAACGCCATCGATCAGGAGGTGGACAAACTCTCGACCAGTGGCTTCATCCGTGAGGAACAACACCCGGACTGGGTAGCCAATGTCGTCCCTGTCACCAAGAAGAACGGGAAGATACGAGTCTGTATCGACTTCAGGGATCTCAACTCTGCTTGCCCGAAGGATGAATTCCCGCTCCCAATCACCGATGTAATGATCGACAACACATGTGGCTTTGAACGCATGTCCTTCATGGACGGGTATTCAGGCTACAATCAAATCAAGATGTTCCCCGATGACGCAAAACACACGTCATTCAGGACTCCGAAAGGTGTTTTCTGCTACACAATAATGCCCTTCGGCTTGAAGAACGTCGGTGCAATGTACCAGCGAGCTATGAGCACCATCTTCCGTCAACATCTTCGCAAGACAGTTGAGTGCTATGTTGACGACATCGCAGTCAAGAGCCGCCTCAAAAGAGATCACCTACAGGACCTAAAGACGGTCTTCGATCTCATGCGGGCACATCAACTCAAAATGAACCCCGCTAAATCCTTCCTGGGGGTTTCTAGCGACAAATTCTTGGGCTTTGTCATCACGGCAAAAGGCATTCATGTCGATCCCGAGAAGACTAAAGCCATCCTTAACATGGACCCTCCGAAGAACCTTCGAGAACTTCGGGGCTTACAGGGACGTTTGGCATACATCCGGAGGTTCATAGCAAACCTCTCCGGTAAATGTCAACCCTTTACTCAGCTCATGAAGAAGGGAGTCTCTTATGTCTGGACAGAGGAGTGCCAAAAGGCTTTCGACGACATCAAGGCTTACTTAACAAGCCTGCCAGTCCTAGTGGCACCTGTCGTCGGCAAACCATTCCTCCTCTACGTCCGTGCCATGGATCATTCCCTCGGCGCTTTGCTGGCTCAAAACAGCGATGCAGGCTACGAGCAAGCAATCTACTACCTCAGTCGAACACTCATCGGGGCCGAACACTGGTACAACCCCGTTGAAAAGGAGTGCTTGGCTTTGGTGTTTGCCATTCAGAAGACTCGTCATTACGTCTCGGGCCAGACAATTCACGTCATCTCCCGAGTCAATCCGCTCAGAGTTCTCATGACGAAGCCAGGGTCATTAAACTCCCGGCTGGCTACATGGGCGATCCTACTAACGCCATACAACATGGTGTTTGTCCCGCAGAAGGCGGTCAAGGGTCAGGCTCTGGCTGACTTTTTAGCTGCACACCCCATCCCAGAATCTTCAAAACTCTATGAAGACATCCCGGATGAAGTCCAAGAATCAAACGTCACTGAAGGAAGCCCCGTCTGGCGGATGTTCTTCGATGGCGCTTCAAGAACGGCCCCCAACGGCCAAATCATCGCGGGAGTGGGGGTAGTCTTGGTCTCCCCCGATCAGCTGGTCATCCAGCACGCATACTCCCTTTCGAAGCCGTGCTCCAACAATGTTGCTGAGTACAATGCACTCGTTATGGGACTCCAGCTAGCACAACAGCTGGGGGTGGATCATCTGGAAGCCTACGGCGACTCGAAACTCGTCGTAAACCAGATCCGGGGGCAATACGAGGTTCGCCATGAAGATTTGATCCCTTACCATGAAGTTGCATTGAACATCATTTCAACCTTCACTGGGTTCTTCATCGAACATGTACCCCGCCTACAAAACTTGGAGGCTGACGCTCTGGCTGGCCTCGCAGCCTCATTGGCCGCGCCCCTTGGGACTCAACATTATGTTACGGTGACTGGCCGAGACCTGATTTGTCCCAGAAACAACCTATGTTTGCAAATGGCTCACGCCATGCCGACGAACACCGATGTTAATGTCCGAGACTGGAGGTTCCCGTTCATCGACTTCGCTGTCTACGGAATCCTTCCAGAGGACCCGAAGGAAGCCGTCTCAGTCAGGAGACGCTCTCTTCGATTCTACTACGATACAGCCACTAAAACGCTGTACCGACGCTCCTTCGACGGGCTTCTCCTTCGATGCCTGTCCAACGAAGAAGCGGCCGAAGCTCTTCGAGAAGCTCATGACAGAACTTGCGGAGCTCACCAACCAGGTCCTAAGTTGCAAGATCGACTGCGACGTATGGGCTACTACTGGCCAACCATGGTTGCCGACGCAGTGGAATATGCTAAGAAGTGCCATGCATGCCAACTTCATGCAGACTTCATACATACACCATCTGAACCTCTACATCCTACAGTCGCCTCCTGGCCATTCGAAGCCTGGGGCATGGACATTGTAGGGCCAATCACCCCTCCTTCATCGAGAGGACACCGCTTCATCCTGGCCATCAACGATTACTTCTCCAAATGGGCGGAAGCAGTCCCACTAGCAGAAGTAAAAAGCTCCAGGGTGGTCAGCTTTATCAAATACCATGTCATTTACCGTTTCGGGGTACCCCGGCGAATCATCCATGACAATGGTCCTCAGTTTATCAGCCACATTTTTAGCAGGTTCTGTGACAAGAATCGCATTCAAAACGTGGCCTCAACCGCCTACAATCCGGCAGCAAACGGATTGGCCGAGGCGTTCAACAAAACTATCGTCAGGCTACTCAAAAAAGTCGTGTCATCCAACAAACGCGACTGGGACGAAAAGCTTGGCGAATGCCTTTGGGCCTACCGCACAACGGTACGGACCCCAACAGGCAACACTCCATTCTCCCTGGTCTACGGGAGCGAAGCAGTACTGCCTCTCGAGATACAGATACCTTCGCTCCGCGTGGCAATCACAAACGATCTCACAGAAGAAGACAATCAACGTCGTCGTCTGCGGGAACTGGAGGCACTTGACGAAAAGCGTCTCCTAGCTCAACAACGCATCGAACTTTACCAAGCCCGTATATCACAGGCTTTCAACAAGAGGGTCAAGCAAAGAACTTTCCAAGTCGGCGACCTAGTTTTAGCAGTCAGAAGGCCAATGGTGTTAACTCACAAGACACCAGGAAAGTTCGAGCCCAAATGGGAAGGACCCTTCATCATTGAGACGGTATACTCAAACGGTGCTTACCGGCTCGCCAAACCCAATGGGGACTTGTTTATGATGCCCATCAACGGCAAGTTCCTAAAGAAGTACTACTCTTGACATCCTCCAAGACATGTATTTCCCCAAACAACCTCTTTTCACAAAATCAATCGCTTTCGGAACCCAGCTGTTCCGTGGCATCCTTCCGTAGAAAGATAACCACGTCCACATTACCTCTGAGTTGTCTCTCTACATCCTACAAAGTGGAACCTTACACTTCGTGAGCTTACGCTATCCTTCATGTTTACCACGTCCACATTACCTCTGAGTAAACATCCCGTACAAACAACTCCTATGTTGTCGTACATTGATCGCAGAACTTCCACATCCACATTACCTCTGAGTTGTTCAGCGTATCCCCCAGGATCATTCCTACCACGTCCATAAACACCTCTGAGTAGGAAGATTCTATCATTTGAACCTAATGATTGCCCTGTCCACATTACCTCTGAGCAAATATGTTGGTTCCTTTATACTTATTATCTGTACCTAAAAACCAAGGTGCGCAAAAGATAATAGGTCCACATAAATCATCAAGTTCATGAGATTAAAAAATGAACACATCACAAAGAGATAGTGTATTTCTTTATTTTTCAAAAAAAAAAGAGTACAGAAATACGCTATTTCCCCAACAAGAATTAAAAAAACACATAAAAAGAAGAGAAGCTACAATCCCCGATCCTCCCCAGGATGGGATGAGAGTTCTCTGACTCGACGTCTCAGGTCGGCAGTACGAGTTTCCACAGTCGCCTGGACTCGCAGCTCGGCTTCTTGACGCATTAATCCGACAGCCTCAGCGGAAGTTTTACTCTCATACTTCTCATCAAGCTGTCGTCGCTGTTGAGCCAAAGCAAGGGTCCGCTGAGTAAGAGTCGTTTCCTCCTGCTTGAATGCCACGTGTTCAGCCAGGACACACTCAGCCTCTAGTTGAAGTTGGGCCCGCTGGTCTTCAAGACGGCGCATCTGAGCATCAACCTCTGCGATGTTAGCATCCACCGCAGCCCGCTTCTCCGTCGTCTTCTTCATAGATTGAGACAGCTGCTCCGCCGCAGCCTCAGTCCCAGCCACTTCACGCTCCCAACTGCTCACATCGGCTCGATGGGAAGCCTCGATCTCAGCCATCGACTTCCCTACCTCTGCATCTATCAAGACTGAGAGGTTATTTCGTTGGATGCGCTGCAGTTCTGCGAGCCGCTCGTCCAGCTCCATCACCAAAACCTCCAGAATTTCAGCCATATGGTCATGGCCCTGGTGAGTGCGGATCAGCTCGATACAAGGCATTGCCAAAGCTTTTGCCGCCGCAAAGCTCCCCTTGGCATCTACCACTGCAGATACACCTTTCTCCAGCATTTTGTACACTCCCTCGACGAGGAACTTCACATACCCGTCGGCTTCCGCCAGCACCTGCGGCGTTATAGCAGGAGTTGAGGGAGCTACTACAGTTTGCGGACTGGAGGAAGATCCGCCAACCTCAATCTGAGAGGTTCGAACCTCGGCAGCAATAGGCTCTTCATCAACAGGGGCCAGACTGCTAGCCCGAGGTGCCGAAGGAACAGAAGGAGCCGGCACATGCGTCGTGATAGTACCCCAAGTGGAAGGAGCAACAGAGGGTTCCGCACCCTTACCCTTCTCAAGCCCGGAGACATCACCAACGTCAACGGCCACCTCTTCTACCCCCGACATTCTATCAGCATCAGCCACCTTCCCCGGCAAAACGGGGAGATCAACATTTATCTCCTGGCCAACCCCAGGAGACAAGACCGGCAGAAGGGTCTCATTCTTCTCAAGTCCCTCTACAGGGATAGAATCTGTCGCTACCGCCTGATCGGTAGCCATCTCTATGTCCATGGTTGAAGCCAAGGAAGGATTCGGCAATGATTCAGCCGACCTCCCTTCATCATGACCAGGAGGGGAATCAACCCTCTCCTCTATCCTCACTGCTTCTGCTGCCCCCACAACAGACTCCTGCAGCTCCGGAGCGGTGTCATCGGAAGATGATGAACTCCATTCCTCTTCATCACCAGGGAGCTGTGCACTTGCTAAACCATGTGAAGCCTCCGCTGTGGCCTTCGTTACCTCGGAAGCTGCTGCACCCTCAGGTTCCCTCCTGACATAACCCGGAAAAACTGGAACCTCCACGATGACAGTATCCTCCGGATCTTCCTCCATGAGAGACATCATTGTCGGCGGGATACGCACTCCAGACGAGCTCGTCATCTCTTCTCGCCTACTCCCACCCGACTTTGGGGTACGAGGTTTTCTTTTTAGCGGCTCCTACAAAAGAAGATGAGGCCTCATAAGTGGCGGAACCAAAATCAGATTTAGTAGGATGTCCTTACCTCCTCGGACGCCGAATCCGATGACACCGTCGGAAACGATGCCTTCTTCGGCTTCTTCGACACAAGAGATTCAGCCCCTGTATTTGCACATCGTTTCGATCGATCGCCCGAGGGTTCTGCTCGTGATGCGGAGGGGGCACTCCGTTGACCCACCCCTGACGGACGATGCGGCCGGGCCTTCACTGGCGTATCCCCAGTCGCTGCTAACTGGGTGCCTGCGATAAGGCTGGTCTCCCTGTCATATCCGGAGGGCGGGGCAGCCATAACACAGTAAAATTTGGCGGCCGAGTAAAGAATGGGCGGCCGCGGATCAGGGACGGGCAACGTAAAACGAGCTCCGGTACATCCGGCATTATAGTAATGCCAAGCTCGTGCACCATCCAACAAACTTCCAACATACCCCAGGGTATTACTGGGGTTATCCAACATCATCTGAGCATAACCAAATTGCCGCGCAAAACGGCTCGGCAAGTATGGTTCCAGGTAGCACTGATTCCTGTTCCGGTACACCAGATGGGACGGCCGGATACTTTGCAACCAGCGGAATCTCCATTGAGGCAGAGTGGTGGTACCTTCGCCCAGGTCCCTTAAATCCTCGTTGGCCTCAAAACCCAAATAGATGGGACCAACTTTGGTGATCTCCCAACCCTGAAGACGGGATAAAACCTTTCTACAAACCGGGACACCGGTATACGACCAGCTCCTCCGATGGAAACGACGAAGGAATGCATCTCCAGCCTTATAATCTCCTTCCGAGCCTGGGCTCATCACACTGGGATGATGCAAAATCAGCCATCCCATCAAATAGTGAAACGGCAGTTCAGCGCACGGGAAGTTATTGTTTCTGCCTCTGTCATGAATCACATTTCCAGCAAACTCTCTCAAACCTCGCTGCAAGTTACATACCATTGCGGGGAGAAGAGCCAAACGCCGGCCGAAAACCAGCTTCACGGCTGGCAGGATTAAGTTTCGGGTCATCCTCTCTACGGCACCGGATCCGCCCGCGAACACGCAATCCCGGAGCCATATCATCAGGTAGGATGCCAATACCGCCTTGGGTGACATCCGATAAGCAAGATGCCAGAAGCAGCTGTAGGAGCATGCATCTGACTGCTGGTCCTCATTTCCTCGAGGATTTTTCTCCCCCAACCTGCTCATTTCGGACAACACTTCGCTACGAGAGAGCGCCGGTGGGGTGGAAAATTGTGAGGGATCCTCCTTGTCTTGTCTAAAGACATGATCTCTCCAAGCGGTCACATGAGGCTGCGTCACGTTCCTATCCCGTCTCTGCATATAGTAATGATGACTCGCCACTTCCTTGAAGACGGCCGTCATCTCCTCAGCCCTGTCCCCCAGGACTTGGAGTTCCTCGTTGGTGGGAAAGTACTCTTCATAGGGTTCCGACCCCCAAGGGAGTTTTGACACCTCGTACATCTCATGAAGTGCGAACCCTAATTCCCCCACCGGAGTAAAGAAGGTCCCGGTATGGATATCAAACATCTCCAGGAGTGCGAGGAACATGTGCCTATTAAGTTCGACACCTGCCTGGGTAGCATGGATCGCGGCAGTCAACCCGATCTCTCGGAGCTCAGTCCGAAACCGCGACAAGATCCAGAGCGTCAGTTTATCCCATTTGGAGACGTAATGGCACCAACCCTCCACCCGAAACTCTCCTGTCGGGTAGGAACGTTCCATCAAAAACATACGATGTGTAAAAGTCGAAGCACTATAAGCAAACGTATCAATGGGTACATCACTGAAGAGGCTCCCAGGACGTAAAGTCCGCCAAGTGTAAGAAGACCCAGACCGTACAACGGTCAAAGCATCCCTTTGGTCGAAAGTAGAATCAATTTGGATGACACCAGTCATCGCTTCCCCCTGAGAAGGGGTAAGCTCCCAAGACATTCTCCTCTGGGAAACAAGGCGACAGAAGGACGTCAAAGGCCACTGACGTTCAAGTTGCTTAACAGTCATATGCACTCCATTCGCAGTAAAGAACCAGTCCTCCTTGACCTTCAGTACTGACGAATCAGTAGAAGTGAGACGGTCTCCAAACAGGAACTCAGGCTTCAGGAAGGTCACTTTATCAGATGTGGAGGGTTTAATGACTCCACGCTCCATCATCCGTTTGAGGAACCAATACTGCTGTTCACGGATTAGGGTCATTCTCTCAGGAGGCTGATCCAGCATAAGAGCATCTTGAGCAGGGTTTATCACTTCCTCGTTATGCTCTACTCCCATTTGGTTGAAGGCAGCCTCCAAGAAAACTTCACTCAAAGGCGGGATTGCCATCGACACTAGTAAAAAATCAGAAAAAAGTCAGAAGAGAACACACAAATGTGTCTAAAGGAGAACACACATCATCAGGGTTTGAACCCATGCGCGTCAGCAGTATAGCCTCGGCGCATCTTCAGGGTTTGAACCCATGCGCGTCAGCAGTATAGCCTCGGCGCATCTTCAGGGTTTGAACCCATGCGCGTCAGCAGTATAGCCTCGGCGCATCACCAGGGTTTGAACCCATGCGCGTCGGCGGGCAAAGACCGCGGCACAAGACTCAAGGCCTATGTGCGTTGGCGTACGGACAATGAGACTTACCAACCACCTCCGGCCGAACTTCGACAGGCCGACGAGGAACGATAGCCGCCGCAACTTCCGCGGACTCCTTCGCTTTATCCTTCCCCTTGCCGGCAGCGCCGCGAGGAGTCTTGGGTGCCATTCTCTCGAAGAAGGAGAAGTTAGGGTTTTTTGAAGAAGAAACTCTAAAGAAGCAGAGGCACAGAGAAGAAGAACCCTTTCTCTCTCCAACTCTTACCTATTTATAGGGCTTGGTCGCACGCGTGAACAGATGACGTGTGATCTCAGCCGTCGCCTCGGGTTCTGTGCAAGGATAGCAGCAAATAAGACCAAAAGATCATCATTAATCTTTTCGGTTACCGAGGCATCATCATCATTAACTGAGAAGAGCATGCGCCCGAACAGGCATGCGCCCAGAAATCATGCGCCCTGACCTCCATGCTTCTTATTCAAAGTATTCCAAAACTTATTCAAAAGTTTTGAAAACTTTGAAGGGGGTCTTGTAGAAGCATAGAATTTCACAACCAGAAAGCCCATGCGCCAGACACTACATGCGCCAGAACTCAGACGAAGAACTTCACAGCAAAGTCAATAAGTATAGACATTTGAAGAAGGACTTTTTATTTATATATAAAAGTCTATTACATGTCTAGAAAAGGTTGTACAAAGGAGAATTTCTACAAAGGAAAGAGCCTAAGTCTACAGCCAGCGGCCACCATGCGCCTTCAGATAAGCGCAGCGGCCACCATGCGTCTCCAGATAGGCGCAGCATCACTATGCGCCACCAGTGAGGCGCAGCAGATATCATGCGCCTCCATCCAGGCGCATCCCATCATCTCTTCAGCAGCTCAGTTATGTGCATCCCTTCAGCCAAATTCTTCCAGCCAGGCTCACCTGGCCGAGCAGAGCCCAGTTATGTGCCACTCTTCCAACCAGGCTCGCCCGATAAATGCTTCGACACAAAGCATTTAACCCTCTGGCTGGAACCAAGGAAGAGAAGAGCACCGTAAATGCTGTGGCCAGGGGAGGCTTCGAAAGAGCCTCCAAAGCCGAAGGAAGACCGTGATCGAAACCACGGCTAAAGGAGCAGCTTTCGACACGATCAAAGTGGGGAAACCCCACTTTGCAGGAAGAGAGAGCCTTGCACCGCCATTCCGATCTACGGCTCTTCCGGAATAACGAAGACGAGGCTCGAGCATCCCTATCGTTGGATGCAACAGGCACCTTCCGCCTGCCTCAGAAGCCCTCGACTCCGTCTTTTGGATGTAACAATCACCTTCAAGTGCATCAAAGACAACACAGCGTCTCATCTTTACCCTCGGGAGCACTTCGTCAACAGAATGCACCCGCATATTCAAGTTCATGTTGGAAGTACGTGAGGGAATGAGAAGCAAATCTTCTCTCCAGGCCACTATTTATAGGCCGGGCAGATCAAACCCACGCGCCAAGTGGATGGCCCTCCGAATTCCGTGCAATGAATTTACATTAAATGGATGAACCGGACGCCTCGAATTCAGCAAACGGCTATTTATAGCACTCGAAGAGCGAGACAGCCGCATCATTAAAAGACATGTCCGATGCGCCAGCCAGACAGCGCATCATACGGACGCGCCCTTCGGCATCAGGCGCATCACACAGACGCGCCCTACAGTACTCGGCACATTATAGAGGGTGCGCCCCCACACATCTCCATACCGAGTGGAACGCCAACCGACGCGCCCACTCAGCTGTCCATCGAACGTCACCAACATTAAATGCTGAACTGACAGAGCTGGCAGCACGTCTCCCAAAGTCTGAACAGTTGACAGCTTTATTCAGAAAACAAAGCGTCGACAACGTCAGCATCATCATGACTTCCGACGGCTACTGCCACGTGGCTACCCGCATGCGCCTCTACGGCCATACGTCCACACCCGCATGCGCCTCTACGGCCATGCGTCCAAACCAGCATGCGCCTCAAAAGCCATGCGCCTCAGACCCTTCACTGATCCCTAAAGACAGAAGAAGAGTCTCCGGTTGAAGTTTTGCATGCGCCTCAAAAGCCATGCGCCCCAGACTGATCTCTGATCCCAAAAGACAGAAGGAAAGTCGCCTGCATGCGCCTCAAAAGCCATGCGCCCCAAATGGTTTGTAACTCCTAAAGGTTATGAGCCGCAGCCTCCTCCTGCGCCCAATCTAAGGCGCAGCTCACCAGATTACTCCTCTCCACCAAATCCGAGATCTTCGAACCATGGGTCGATGACACGTGTCCTTTGACTCAACTCGTCCAAGATTTCAGCAATGGAAAGATCTTCTCTTCTGCTACGTGCCGGCTCACAACAGCAGTATGAAGAGTTCTTCCCCTCGATCAGGGCGCAGCATCCATGCGCCTCCATCAGCAACCTCCACGTGGCGTCCCCACACCGGCGCATCCTACATGCGCGCATGAGCAGCCAGCCTGCAAAACTATAAATAGAAGGATCATCCCTTTCACACACACACACAGAGACTCAGAACATAAGACTCACAGAGAATCCACAACAGAGAATCACCGGAGAGGCAGTTCTAGACACTCAACGTCTTCCTCCTCTCAGCAAGCTCCAGCACCCAGAGCAATCAACACCTTCAGAGAATCGATAACCGCCGTCAGCCGGTCAACGGAGTCAACGCATTACCACTCGCTCCATTGGCACTAAGGATCCAGCTTAAACAAAAGTGTACTCCTAGGACTACATCTAAGTCCTATACTGTATCACTGTTCTGTTTGTATTAAGATTTCAATCAAAACAATTTTAATGGCAAACACGACCAATCCACAAATTTACCTTCGCATCAAACCACAAGTCGAAGCATACAAATTGCCACGTCCTAATTTTCTGAGTTCGATCATTCCCGCGACAAGAATCACCATGTCAGCGCTTATGTAGAACGATCACCCCAAATTTGACATGACGTATGTGCGAGGCTGGTGTTACGCTCCTGCAAGACAAAAATGTTGACATTGTGGCTATCGTCTAAACAATCAAGATACTTTCTTTTTATCCAAACATTCCTTTCAATCAAAATTCCCAAGCATAGCATACATCGAAACGATAACCTTTTACACGATCGTCATTTCCTAACTCAGAGTACCTCTGAGTTATCGCATATTGATCTTTGATACGCCTTAATACCATCGATGATATGCGTAACCTGACGATCTTTATTTGCAAAAAATTCTGAGTCGTGCGACTAATGCTATTGTCTGAACTGGATAATCTCCTCAATATTCAAGATCAAATTCGATCATTATCCCCTGTTTTACTTAACAAAATGCCTTGGAGAAATTGGCTTTTGAAAATAAAACGAGAAAAAGTACAAAAAGTACAAATTTGATTCTGGGGAAGTATTGCTATGGAAGTCTGATTCGTAAATGATCACTTTGTTCCTTGGACCATATGATGATTATGAAGATCATTGCTTGAAGTAGAACAACTGGAAGAACTAAGTCACCAGAAAGGTATCGACGCACTTGGGCACTGATGGCGAGGCCGAATGCTTTCCTGCTTTGCTTCACTCTGTTCTGAAAGAAAAGTTGAAGAAGAATGCTCTGGAGAATCAAAATCTCTAAGTTCTGATCTCTGTATTCTCTCATGTCTCTCTCTTATCGCCGTCCCTTCTTATGAGAAAAATAAGTCTATTTATAGACTTAGGCTCTTGTGCGTAAAAACTCAGCAAAAGTTTCATCTTTACGCTAACAACTGCCACCCATGATCGAAGCCATCCTCTGCATATATTGACGTGTGTCCCATCACTTCAGTAAGAATAGGATACATGTACACACGTTCTTCGAGAAGAATGGCATGAAAGCCACGTAAGCAAACCACGTTCCAAACTGGTGGAGGAGAATAGGGCGTAAAAATAGCCCCAATGTACTCTGAGCGTAAAGCAGTAGATTTGGCGTAAAATAGCCCTGACATAGACTTTCCGCGTAAAGTGGTTATTAAATAACCTTGAGCGTAAAAGCAGCTCAAATAGACTTTACGCACACATCGACTGTTGAGCGTAAAGGCTCGTATAATCTTCGTACGTAAAAGAAGCCGTAGTGTGAGCGTAAAGTAGCTCAATCCACACACTAAACGACAATATTGGTTTCTGTGTAAAAACAAATCCATTTGTGATATATGCCATCATCAATATCTCTATGTCAGAGTTTGCATTAAATGCGAGATTTGACAGCTTTGTCCAGCGTAAAAGTGGCTGATCTGTCCTTGGCGTAAAATCATGCGTGTAGACCTGAGCGTAAAATGATCAGCCGGCTTAGGCGTAAAGCGATTAGCCTTGTCTTGGGCGTAAATAGATTAACTGCTCTGCTTGACGTAAAGCAGATCACTTATGAATGAGATGACTCTTTCTTTGAAGCACTTTTTACGCTCCTATAAGACCCCCTTCAAAGTTTTCAAATATCTCTAAAATTTGAAACACTTTGAACAGAAGCGTAAAAGTTAAAGTTTGGTGAGTCAGCGTAAAATTCGGGATACGCAACAGTCATCCGCGTAAAAGCGGGGATATCCAACAGTCAGCGTAATTTTCAAGAAAAATAATGTCGGTCAACACTTAACCGTCACAATAAATTTCTTTCTCGAAACTTTCGAATGTCTCCTTATCTTCCCGAGTGAGCAGTTTCCAATGAAGAATGGGAAGAGTTGCTTTGATTTGTATAAATAAGGACAAATTCTTTATTCTTGACATTCATCCTCGTTTTGTCATGGTGTCGAAGAACGAGATTACCAACAAAGAGGCTTCGAGCTCCAGGCTTGATTTCGAGCGGGCGTGTAACCTTTTAGAGTGTTTTGGAGTAACTCCTGCCGTCTTTAATCGCATTGATGGTGGTCCCCCAACTGCGTACGAAGGGCCAGGAGATGTCGAAGCGTTTCTTAATCTGATGCGTCGCTCCGGGATTCGTAATATGCACGAACAGGTGTCTCCCTTCGTCAGCCCAACGAAGGAGAGAAATAATGTTTTTATGTATTGCGAATCTTTAATTTGTAGGGGTCCACTTCTCCCTTTATAAATAAAATTTTGATGCTAACCTCATCTATTGATGTGCACTTGTTTATGCACTTCTTTTGACTATTTCTATGGTTGTTAATTCCCAAGAAACAAACCAACACGTGGCATCTGTCTTGTGGTTACGAGAACCTTTAAATAGGATCTTCTCCCGAAATAGACTCATCCTAACAGTTTCATCAGTCTTTATAAATAGCTGAGAATGTTTCATATATTCTCGTACTCATTCCTCTGAAGATAACTTTCTGCGATGTTGTTCTCCAACAAATGACAATGGCGGAGCTTTTCCACGATGTTCTTTTGTACGCCCAGTCTTTAGACGTGGATTCAACCACTATTAGAGCCAAACCATTAAACTTAAGTGGTAAGTCCGATCGTAAGCAATTATCTGTCTTCGAATTTTTTGTTGAAAATAGCTATTCATGAGCGTATATCCTTGACGAGCGTAAAAAACCTTGTTGAAGCACTAGCGTAAAAGCCTTGCTGAAGCACTGGCGTAAAAACCTTGCTGAATCACTGGCGTAAAAAGCCTTGTTGAAGCACTGGCGTAAAAGCCTTGCTGAATCACTGGCGTAAAAGCCTTGTTGAAGTACTGGCGTAAAAGCCTTGCTGAATCACTGGCGTAAAAGCCTTGCTGAGGCACTGGCGTAAAAAGCCTTGTAATCTGTTTTTAGTTAGCATTTAATACGCATCTGATAATACTTCTGTTTAAAACACTTCTTCTTTGTTGTTTTCTGCAGAAGTTTGGCTGAACAGCTTTTCCAGAACCAGCATTGGCGATTTTGACGCTGTGAGGAGTGTTCTTCTGACATCAACATCAGGGAGCTCATGCGCTTTTGACGCACAAATCAGACAACTCAGAACTCTTCGTGGGATAGAAGGGTCTTCCTCTGTTGGTAGGAAGAGCCTTTATACACGGAGAGTTGGACGGTGGAGTCAACTCTACCCCGAGAAATCGGGTAGTAGAGTTCCTTTTGCGGCAGAACTAGGAATCGTATCCCAATGCTGGATACATTCCTATCTCCTCTGGAAGGCCGCCCCTAATCCACCAGTTGTATTGGCAGCAACACGCCTTCGGGCTGCCATACCCTGGGGTTCTCCTCTCGTCTGAGAGAGAAGACCAGAGTTTGATTCCTTCTGCTCTGGTTGCCACTGGAGCTCAGACAGTCAGGAATTGCCACCAACAACGAACCCGTCAAAGAAGATCCAAAGAAGAAATAGGTCTCTATTAGGTTATCATTGGTGTATAGAATAAAAATTCAAGATGTAATAGATTTCCATTGTGATTTGTGAGAAAGTCTAAGAATTGTAATAGACTTTTATGATATGAGAATGGAAATGATAATTCTTCTATACTCAATGATTTGTATCTATCTATATGAAATATGGACATGATAGATAATAAAATCTTGTCTTCTGTTTTTAGAGTATACAATGCTATCAGAGGTAATATGGACATGATAGTATGTAAGAACTCAAAAGAAAATTAGATTAATATCTATGCAGAGGTCAAAATGGAAATGATAGATAAGAAAAGAAGGTGGATTTAGTATTTATCCAGAGGTTATGAAAACATGATAAATAACGAATCCCTTTTTTTTAATCAATTGATAAAAATAGAAGATTTAAAATTCCTCTCCCAGGAGACAAGAAATCAGCTTAACCAAACCTTGGTAGCTGGGGACTAAGGAGACAGATGTCATGAGCATATAAGTCTATCTTAATGTATGAATGAATCGTAATTTTCGGGAAAAGAAAACATTGATTCGATTCTGCAATTAAATGAATGAACCCGATAGAACGAATGGACAGGTCTTTTCGGGAATGAAAAGTTGTTCTCAATCTCAAAGACCGGTTCATCAACAGTCCTCTTCTATAGATAGGCGAGAACTCTCTGTAACATTTCATTCTTATTTCCACTCCCCTATTGGAAATGTCTTCCGAGGATGCACAGCAAAAGAATGAAGTCTCCATAAAGGTTGAGGATGTCATTGAGGCACTCCCCGTTGAACCCACTGTATCGGGCCCAACCGAAATAGGTGGAAGCTCTTCTACGCCAAAGCCACCCCAATACCTCCTTGCTTTCTTAGTAGATCTAGGAAAAACTCCTGAAGACGAAGCGCTGAGGATGGCTGCCTGCAAGTTTTTTATGACCTCAGGCAACGATGCCTTCTATGCTTTGGCTGACTATGTATTCAATAAGGAAGGGAGTGGCCCTCGTCCTTAATCTTTTGTTTTGAAGTAATAAAAGAAACTTTATTTCCATTCTGTCTCCCCTTTTTTTTTACACATAGTATTTCTTAAGAAATTTGCAATTGATCGACATCATGAGTAGATCTCCATTGGGCTTTGATAACCGATAGGCACCATTGGAAAATACGGACTCAATTACATAAGGGCTTTCCTATTTCGCTTGGAATTTTTCTTTGCTTTTATGAGTCATTACCATCGGTCTTCGAACAGCTAATACAAGTTCGCCAACCTTGAATACCCTCTCTTTCACTTTACGATTGAAAGTTCGAGATATACGGGCTTGATATAGTTCAATATACTGTTGTGCTTGAAGACGCTTCTCATCCAATCCTTCAAGTTCTTGGAGTCGTAAGCGATCATTATTCTTTGTAGTTAGCTCATTAGCAATGGCTATTCGTACAGATGGGATCTGGATTTCCAATGGGAGGACAGCTTCGCATCCATAAACCAAAGAGAATGGTGTAAAACCAGTAGGAGTCAGGACTGTTGTTCGATAAGCCCATAAACACTCTCCAAGTTTCTCATTCCAATCACGTTTATTAGAAGAGACAAACTTTTTGAGAAGTTTAATGATCGTCTTATTGAAAGCTTCGGCTAAACCATTAGCAGCTGGATTATAAGCCGTAGAAGCCAAATTCTGAATTCGATTCTGATCACAGAATCGATAAAATGCCTGACTAGCAAATTGTGGACCATTGTCATGAATTATTCGTCGAGGGATCCCGAAGCGATAAATGACATGGTGCTTGATGAAGCTGATCACGTTAGATGTTTTCACTTCAGCAAGGGGAATTGCTTCTGCCCACTTAGAAAAGTAATCGGTTATAGCTAATATAAACCGATGTCCCTTGACAGAAGGTGGATTAATAGGACCAATGACATCCATACCCCAAGCTTCAAAGGGCCAAGAGGCTGCTGTAGGATGTAGAAATTCAGATGGTTGATGAATAAAATCAGCATGAATCTGACATGCTTTATATCTTCTGGCATAGTCTACGGCATCTGCTATCATAGAAGGCCAATAATGCCCCATTCTTCGAATGCGGTCTTGTAATTTAGGACCCGGTTGATGAGCACCACAAATACCATCATGAGCTTCTCGTAGTATTTGTTTAGCTTCACTTTCCGAGAGACAACGCAGCAAGAGTCCATCATAAGAACGACGGTATAGCATATGTAAAGACGAATCATAATAAAATCGAAACGATCGTCTTTTGATTGATGCAGCTTCTTTTGGATCTTCAGGCAAAATCTCATGGACTGCATAATCAATGAATGGAGTTCTCTAATCTTTCTGCTGGGAACTTGACTCTGTAGTATAACTTTGTTCAATATACAAATTATTCTTAACACAGAACAAGTCTCGATCCAACAAAGTAATTGTATTTTGTCTTCGGATTGGAACAGCCAGGTCTGCAGCTAAAATAGCAAGAGCATCAGCTTCCACATTCTGAGAGCGTGGTACAAATTCAATGAAGAATCCTTTGAATGAAAGGACCAACTCGACTACCACGTGATGATAAGGGATGAGATTAGGATTTCTGACTTCATAAGTCCTTCTAACTTGATTAACGATCAATTGAGAATCTCCATAAGCTTCTAGGAACTCAATATCCAGTTGTTTTGCTACTTGGAGACCGATCAATAGAGCATTATATTCTGCTACATTATTGGAGCATGGCTCATTGAGAGAATAGACACGATATATGACCATTTTGTCAAGAGAAACCAAGACGATTCCTACCCCAGAGACAATATTGCCTTTAGGTCCTACTCGTGATGCCCCATCAAAATATAATTGCCATATTTCATTCTTCGAAGTCAGGTTACAATCCACGACTTCATCTGGAATATCCTCATATAATTTTGATATTTCAGGTATAGGGTGAGCAGCTAAGAAATCGGCTAATGCTTGACCCTTTATTGATTTCTGAGGTACATAAACCATGTCATAAGGAGTAAGCAACATCACCCAGGTAGCCAACCTGGAGTTAAGAATGCTAGGTTTTCTCATCAATACCCGAATGGGATTTATTCTGGAGATGACATGAATAGTCTGCCCTGTCACATAATGTCTTGTCTTTTGGACGGCAAAAACTAAAGCTAGACATTCCTTTTCCACAGGAGTATACCTGTGTTCAGCTCCGACCATCATTCTGCTCAGATAATAAATTGCTTGCTCATGACCCACATCACTTTTATGTGCAAGAAGAGCGCCAAGTGAATGATCAAAGGCTCGAACATATAGCAAAAATGGCCTTTCTACCACCGGGGGTACCAGAACAGGTGGATTTGTAAGGTATTGCTTAATTTTATTGAAGGCTTTCTGACACGCTTCATCCCAAACAAAAGATACACCTTTCTTTAATAGACGGAAGAAAGGTTGACATCTTCCCGAAAGATTAGATATAAATCTTCTGATATAAGCAATACGACCCTGAAAGCTACAGAGTTCTTTCAGATTATGAGGATGACGCATTTCAAGGATTGCCTTAACCTTATCAGGATCAACGTGGATACCCAGAGAAGTAATGACAAATTCTAAAAATTTGCCACTGGAAACCCCTAAGAAAGACTTAGTAGGGTTCATTTTTAATTGATGCTGGCGCATCAATTCAAATACTGTCCTCAAGTCCTGAATGTGATCATCCTTTGATCGACTTTTAACAGTAATATCATCTACATAGCATTCAACTATCTTCCGTAGATGTTCTTGAAAGATGTTGCTCATAGCCCGTTGATACGTGACACCGGCGTTTTTAAGACCAAACGGCATAACTGTATAGCAGTAGACCCCAAGAGGTGTACGAAAAGCGGTGTGCTTCTCATCTTCTGGATGCATCTTGATCTGATTGTATCCTGAGAATCCATCCATGAAAGACATGCATTCAAAACCACATGTATTGTCTATCATGACATCAGTAATTGGAAGTGGAAATTCGTCCTTTGGACAAGCTGCATTAAGATCTTGATAATCTATACAAACTCGGACTTTTCCGTTCTTCTTCATGACAGGAACAATATTGGCAACCCAATCTGGGTGTTGCTCTTCACGAACAAATCCATATGTGATCAACTTTTTGACTTCTGCTTCAATTGCATCCATCATATCTGGTCTAAAACGTCGTTGCTGTTGTTTTACAGGCTTAACATTGGGCAGAATATTAAGTTTATGAGTAGCAACTTTAGGATTTAACCCTGGCATATCCTCATAACTCTATGCAAAGATATCAATATATTCTTTGATAAGTTTTATCAACTTTTCCTTTTCATCTTCAGCAAGATTTTTACTGATGAATATTGGTTTGGATGTAGTTCCATCCCCAATATCAATCTGGATGACCTCATCTTCTGTAGGTGGCTGTCGCTGTTCAAAACAGAGTTTCTACTGAGTATCCATCTGTTGTGCCCAAGGATCATTCTCAAATGGCTCTGATTCACCATCAATTTGAACCATGTAAGCTGAAAATATTTGCTCAGATTTATTATCTGAGGAACGAGACATATCAGTTAATTGGACTTCTTCTGAATCCGATGATTGCGAAGAGCTAGAAGAGAATTCTTCTTGTATATCGTCATTAAACATGTGGGACGGATCATATCCCAACCCATGACGAGTCTTTTGGTAAAACGGATCACCACATAGTGGTAGTCGTCTACCCTTGCCTTGATTGAGACCTTGCATAGTCTTAAAGTCATAGCCCATGTTCTGGATAATCTTGATAGATTGTTGACTATACTTGTCAATTCGGATTCTTCCCTTGTCTTTATCCTTCAGCTCATCTGCCTGAGCAACAGGGATATTTTTAGCCAGGCCAAACACAATTTGGTGCTTGTTTTTCTTATCAGACGGAACCACAAAATAAGATTCTTCGTGACGTCTAAAAGTTACGCAAGCTTGTGATGAAGCGGCCACAGGTAGAAGATAAGGAGAAGATGTTAGGAACCTTTGAGCATAAGGTCCAACATCTACATGAGGAGGGAAAGAATTTTTCTTATGATCGATGTATAAAGTTTCTTCTGGCTCAATGTCGCTTTTGTATGGATGACTTTGATTATCAGAAGATAAGGTCATCCTTTCAATAAATTTGACAGCCATATACTCGAAAAGGAAATCTTTATTGATATCAAAAGGTACAGAATGATCAATATTTACATCATTTATAATTTGACTGCTACGCTTCGGATTAATCATCAGTGGACCATTATCTGTCTTCTGCGTAGTTTTACCAAGATTGACAATCAATGGTGGTTCTGGATCATCCGTACAAGAAGTACGCCCTTTGACCTTGATCATAAAAGGTTGAACTTGGCTCTTAGCAGGAATATTTGTTAATTCCTTAGATGAAGTTTGAGTTCTTCCTTTAACCTTGATTATCAGAGATTGATCATTGACAGATTGGGATTGGATTCGTCCCTTGACTATGATCTTCAAAGGTTGCTCCTCTGGCGGATCTTCATTAATAGACTGATCCTCGGTAGGTGATTGGTCTTCAGCCATGTCTGATATCTCTTTCACATGTTCTTGTTTATAAAGCCTTGAATCAGAAAAATAGGCTTCGACACCCTTGAAGGGATTGATATCAGCAAATTTAGTCTTCACAACTCCTTGGGAATCCACATACTTGAAGCATTGGTGGAGAGTTGAAGGTACAATATTATGCTCATGAATCCACGGTCTCCCCAAAAGGATATTATAGGAGACGTCTGAGTTGATAACATAGAAAGTTACCATGGTTCGAAGATCACCAATCTGAATCTGCAGACGAATCTTCCCCAATGGCTTGCTCTTGCCAGAGTTAAAACCGACTATCGTAGTACTAGTGTAAGTCAAATCATTAGTAGGGATCCTCAGGGGTCTTAGCATACTCTGAAGAATTATGCTAATTGAGGACCCGGGATCAATGTAAATCCTGTCAATTTTAGTGGATCCAATATACCCAGTGTAGCACAAAGGTCTGTCATGCTTGTTATGCTTCAACAGCATATCTTCTTGTGTAAAGGTGATGTTGGGAATTACTTCCATCATACTATGACATTGTGGACATGACACTGGTATATTATCAGGAGTCTTGAGTTGAGCCAAGCATGAATCTGCTTGAAGTAAAGCTTCACTCAAGGTCTCTCTGCTTTCTCTGGAAAGGCGAAGCAACTCAAATATAGATAGTCTAGCCGGAGTATTGGCTAACTGAGCTAGAATATCAAATTTGTAAGGCTTCATCACTACCCCCTGACTGGAAGCGGACTTCAATGGGACGTCGAAGCGTACTGCTTTCTATTTCCCCTTTTCAACCACAGAAGGTTTAGCAGGAACAGAAGAGGGTTGAATTGGTAGTGTCTCCACTACGTCTTCAGCTTCTTTGGAGGATCCTTCATAGTCTTTATGGTACTCTTTTTCGGATCTTGTACCAGTAAAAGTTTCTTCTTCAGACTCAGGAGAAGGAAGTACCATATTACAGGATTTTGTCTTCCCTCTCTTAGCCTTTTTCTTGTGTGGATTGTTATGAGGAACTTCAGAACCCAATCCAACAGTGGAATTTTGACTTTGAATCTGTAAAGGAAGTCGTATTCCTTTATCATAATTCAAACCTTCTGCCTTTTGAAAGTCATAACCCATCTTATTCATGAGATGAACAGATTGCTGACTATACAAGTGAGTGGGCAGCGGACTTTTAATAAGTGTCTCAACAGAAGAGGAAGAGGTAGGACTTTCTGTAACCATAGGAGAATGAAGAATAGATGTCTCTGTAGTTACGAGAGGAGAAGGATTCGGGATACGAGTAAAAATCCCTGTCGGAGCTTTTTCATAAGCGGCAAAAACTTATTGTACCCGATATAAAGGAACACTATTCATGGCTAACCACTGCTGATGAGTAAGCTTGAGCTTGGTAGGAGGAGCTAGACTTGGAGGACAGATGTTCAGTCCTTTCAGTCTATCTTCTAAAGGAAGGCCATCCAATAGGTGATCCAAGTCATCAGGATCTGGAATAACATGAGAAATCATGTTACAGGTTCTGACTTTCTTGCCCTTCTTGGATTTTGAAGTTTTATCTTCATTTTCCAACTCAGGCACTAAGTCAGGATGTACCCACATGATTTCACCATTCTTTAGTGTAAGCGGCAGTAATCCTACATTTTCTTCTCTAGCAGGCGGGATATTCACGATCTTCATCGTCGTCTTCGAAATTGGGATAATTCTATCTGGGACTTGCTGTGGAGGAAAATCTCCGAACTGAAGAGAAACCATATTGGTCGTAACCGTATGGTCATCATTGGTTAAAGCAATAGCACCACCATTTATCAGCTCTTGGATTTTCTTTTTCAAGACATAGCAAGCACTGGTAGGATAATTGATGTATCTATGATAGATACAATATTTGGGATTATCAGTCAGGTTTACCTCATTAGGCCTCTTTGGCTCTGGAATATGAAGTTTACCACTCTTCACCAGATATTAAAATATTCCTGGGATATCACTTTCGTCAAAAGAATATTCTTCCTTTGGCCTGGAAGATTCTTGATTGTTAGGCGTCGTTTTGTTCTTGGAAAGATTGACCATAAGAGTATCTTTTCCCCTCACATTACGATTGCCAGGATTATTACTAGGATTACTTTTCTTCCCTTTATCTTCTGAAGTGAAAATCATCCCATGCTCTCGAGCCAACCTACCATTGGTCTCGGCAGAAACTGCTGCTATGATAAACGAAGCCCAATCTGAGAATTGGGAACCCGTGAAAATAGCGATGGATGGTCGCAGATTCATCTTACATGTATCAATCAATGCTGAATCTGGTATACCAGGAGGCATCTTTAAAGTAGCCTGTCGAAAACGTTCGATGAACGTCCGAGTATCTTCTTTCTTCTTTTGTTTGATTTCTATCAAGGAAGACATGTTCATGTCCATACCTCCTTCATAAAAACGGAAGAGAAACATTGCCTTGAATTCGTCAAAAGACGAAATAGAATTATCGGGTAAACTACGATACCAGTCGTAAGCTGAACCTGTCAGGCACCCAATGAACACTCGAGTGAGAAGAGCATCATTTTTTTGCAAGTGTACAGTCATAATATCAAAATAATTGATATATTGACTGGGAGATGCTTTTCCATCGAACAAAACCATAGATTGTGGCTTGAATTTTGGTGGAAAGGGTACATCGTTCCAATAAGGAGGATAAGGTTGCTTGATCCCTAACCTCTGGAGTTGATCTTTGTGCCTCAAAACATCAAACTGTGCTTTGAGCTCACGCACTGCTTGAATGGCTTCACTGGTTTGGGGAAGCACATTTGATTGAATGGTTGTTGGATGTACCGTAACCCCCACTGGAGGTGGTACATCTTCAGGAAAGATGGGATCTGGAGATGCAGAATTCTGATTAACAGCCAGCTCTTGAGTATTCAAAGGTATTTCATCCCCTTGATTATCTTGAGTTTGTGCTGCTACTGGTACTGGTGTTATTACCGTCGGCTGAGCAGTTTGCTGATTCAAAATTATCTGATGCATACTTTGTACCATGTTAAGCATATCTTTCAGTGATTGCTCAACGGCAGTGAGACATTGTTCTGTATTAGCAGATGACGTCTCTGGTTCATCTCTAACAGCGTAGGATTCAACCTCTCTTGAAGATACGGAAGGATTTGTATAGAAGTATGAATCCACACTATCGGTATCAGACTCAGAAGATTGAGTACCCCCAGCTTCTGAATCAGAAGTCTGCAATTGCCTTTGTCTTATTGATCGAGTATTCTGATATACTCCTTCAAAGGAATCAAGAAGTCTGTTGAACTGTTGTTGACCTGGAGTTTGGGACATGTTCCGTCTCGGACGTCGTCCTCTGTTAGTATGAGATGCCATGTTGACTGATGCATATGACAACTCATCTTCTTGGTCTTCAGCTTGATGTTGAAGCGAATTAAAACTCAATCGATCAAAAACTGACCGTTTTGAAGCTGAACAACAACAATTGATCACAACCTGGTGATATTCACAATGATGTTTTTCTTGGGGGAGCGTCACCGGAGATTGTGAATTCTTATGCTTTTGCATTAGCAATTCACGTAAGTCAGAAGGAGTGGAGGGAGTATTCTTCTTTATCACATTAGGGGTAGAAAAACATTTAGTACCCTGTGTGTAAAGAAGATTACTAGCAGCATTCACAGAACCAAATTGTACATTTCTACGCGTTTGGAGTTGTGTGCGTAAATCTTGAGATTTTTGAGCACGAAGGACTCCATCTTCATGGCGCGTGATTTGCAAGTTTGGTACTTTGCGTAAAGCAGTATAAGAAGGTTGTTGGTGTAGGACAGAAGTTTTACCAACAACATTTTTATGCTGTATGCATTTAGGTACATTCACATTAGATGTGCAAACATCGTTGTGAATTTTATCTACACTGTCACAGACATGAGACTTACCTTTACGCGTAAAACGTAAAAATTGATTATCTACCACGTCACAGACGGGAGATTTTGTTTTACGCGAGGAGCGTAATTTGTGTGTGTCTACCACGTCACAGACGGGAGACTTATTTTTACACTCAGAAGCATTAGAATCTGCCACATTACAAATGGGAGACTCATTCTTATGCCTTGAGCGTAAAACTTGGTTTTTACCCAGTGGGCGTAAAACCTGGTTCTTACGCAGTGGGCGTGGAACCTGATCATCTACACCGTCACAGACGGGAGACAAATTGTCACACTTAGAGAGCGATGCCGAAGTAAGGACTGCCTCGTTATGAACGGGAGCCCCTACGACAGGAGAGGAAAGAATTCCCTTGTTATCAGAAGCAACAGAGAGATCAGCAGCTACTTTGGACTTAGGGATCCAAACTTTTCGTGCTTTGCGAGACTTTTGAACATTGGAGCAGCGAGAACCACCCCCAGTTCAGAGCATTTCTTCGTAGGCAGTCTGGTCGAAGTGCACAACCAGAGTCTTCTTGGTCGAACCGACCGAAACATCATCATATTGAGCAATTGCCTCCTCGTCAGAGGAGAAGGTCGTCCCCAGCAGAGTCGCCATTTTGTTTCACTTAATAAAATGCCTTGGAGAAATTGGCTTTTGAAAATAAAATAAGAAAAAGTACAAGAAGTACAAATTTGATTCTGGAGAAGTATTACTATGGAAGTCTGATTCGTAAATGATCACTTTGTTCCTTGGACCATATGATGATTATGAAGATCACTGCTTGAAGTAGAACAACTGGAAAAACTAAGTCACCAGAAAGGTATCGACGCACTTGGGCACTGATGGCGAGGCCAAATGCTTTCATGCTTTGCTTCACTCTGTTCTGAAAGAAAAGTTGAAGAAGAATGCTCTGGAGAATCAAAATCTCTAAGTTCTGATCTCTGTATTCTCTCCTGTCTCTCTCTTGTCTCCGTCCCTTCTTATGAGAAAAATAAGTCTATTTATAGACTTGGGCTCTTGTGCGTAAAAACTCAGCAAAAGTTCCATCTTTACGCTAACAACTGCCACCCATGATCGAAGCCATCCTCTGCATTTGTTGACGTGTGTCCCATCACTTCAGTAAGAATAGGATACATGTACACACGTTCTTCGAGAAGAATGGCATGAAAGCCACGTAAGCAAACCACGTTCCAAACTGGTGGAGGAGAATAGGGCGTAAAAATAGCCCCAATGTACTCTGAGCGTAAAGTAGTAGATTTGGCATAAAATAGCCCTGACATAGACTTCCCGCGTAAAGTGGTTATTAAATAACCTTGAGCGTAAAAGCAGCTCAAATAGACTTTACGCACACGTCGACTGTTGAGCGTAAAGGCTCGTATAATCTTCGTGCGTAAAAGAAGCCGTAGTGTGAGCGTAAAGTAGCTCAATCCACACACTAAACGACAATATTGGTTTCTGTGTAAAAACAAATCCCTTTGTGATATATGCCATCATTAATATCTCCATGTCAGAGTTTACATTAAATGCGAGATTTGACAGCTTTGTCCAGCGTAAAAGTGGCTGATCTGTCCTTGGCGTAAAATCATGGGTGTAGACCTGAGCGTAAAATGATCAGCCTGCTTAGGCGTAAAGCGATTAGCCTTGTCTTAGGCGTAAAGAGATTAACCGCTCTGCTTGATGTAAAGCAGATCACTTATGAATGAGATGACTCTTTCTTTGAATCACTTTTTACGCTCCTACAAGAACCCCTTCAAAGTTTTCAAATATCTCTAAAATTTGAAATACTTTGAACAGAAGCGTAAAAGTTAAAGTTTGGTGAGTTAGCGTAAAATTTGGGATACGCAACAGTCATTCGCGTAAAAGCGGGGATATCCAACAGTCGGCGTAATTTTCAAGAAAAATAATGTCGATCAACACTTAACCGTCACAATAAATTTCTTTCTCGAAACTTTCGAATGTCTCCTTATCTTTCCGAGTGAGCAGTTTCCAACGAGGAATGGGAAGAGTTGCTTTGATTTGTATAAATAAGGACAAATTCTTTATTCTTGACATTCATCCTCGTTTTGTCATGGCGCCGAAGAACGAGATTACCAACAAAGAGGCTTCGAGCTCCAGGCTTGATTTCGAGCGGGCGTGCAACCTTTTAGAGTGTTTTGGAGTAATTCCTGCCGTCTTTAATCGCATTGATGGTGGTCCCCCAACTGCGTACGAAGGGCCAGGAGATGCCGAAGCGTTTCTTAATCTGATGCGCCGCTCTGGGATTCGCAATATGCACGAACTAGGTGTCTCCCTTCGTCAGCCCAACGAAGGAGAGAAATAATATTTTTATGTATTGCGAATCTTTAATTTGTAGGGGTCCACTTCTCCTTTTATAAATAAAATTTTGCTGCTAACCTCATCTATTGATGCACACTTGTTTATGCACTTCTTTTGACTGTTTCTATGGTTGTTAATTCCCAAGAAACAAACCAACACGTGGCATCTGTCTTGTGGTTACGAGAGCCTTTAAATAGGATCTTCTCCCGAAATAGACTCATCCCAACAGTTTATTCAGTCTTTATAAATAGCTGAGAATGTTTCATATATTCTCGTACTCATTCCTCTGAAGATAACTTTCTGCGATTTTGTTCTCCAACAAATGACAATGGCGGAGCTTTTCCACGGTGTTCTTTTGTACGCCCAGTCTTTAGACGTAAATTCAACCACTATTAGAGCCAAACCATTCAACTTAAGTGGTAAGTCCGATCGTAAGCAAATATCTGTCTTCGAATTTTTTGTTGAAAACAGCTATTCATGAGCGTAAATCCTTGACGAGCATAAAAAACCTTACTGAAGCACTGGCGTAAAAGCCTTGCTGAAGCACTGGCATAAAAACCTTGCTGAATCACTGGCATAAAAAGCCTTGTTGAAGCACTGGCGTAAAAGCCTTGCTGAATCACTGGCGTAAAAGCCTTGTTGAAGTACTGGCGTAAAAGCCTTGCTGAATCACTGGCGTAAAAGCCTTGCTGAATCACTGGCGTAAAAGCCTTGCTGAAGTACTGGCATAAAAAGCCTTATGATCTGTTTTTAGTTAGCATTTAATACGCATCTGATAATACTTCTATTTAAAATACTTCTTCTTTGTTGTTTTCTGCAGAAGTTTGGCTGAACAGCTTTTCCAGAACCGACATTGGCGATTTTGACGCTGTGAGGAGTGTTCTTCTGACATCAACATCAGGGAGCTCATGCGCTTTTGACGCACAAATCAGACAACTCAGAACTCTTCGTGGGATAGAAGGGTCTTCCTCTGTTGGTAGGAAGAGCCTTTATACACGGAGAGTTGGACGGTGGAGTCAACTCTACCCCGAGAAATCGGGTAGTAGAGTTCCTTTTGCGGCTGAACTAGGAATCGTATCCCAATGCTGGATACATTCCTATCTCCTCTGGAAGGTCGCCCCTAATCTACCAGTTGTATTAGCAGCAACATGCCTTCGGGCTGCCATACCCTGGGGTTCTCCTCTCGTCTGAGAGAGAAGACCAGAGTTTGATTCCTACTGCTCTGGTTGCCATTGGACTCAATCGAGTTCAACTCAATGCCGTCCAAAATGAATTGAATTCCGCACTCGACTTTGCTAAAGTTGACACAATTCTTGGTGTATATGCCCCACCCAACTTAGCCAATCATACTTATTTGAAGTTAACTTTGTTTAACCAATTTTTTTTGTGTGATTTTGCAAAAATATTTAGACTTATTGTATGGACATCCCGTGGGACATTTGAGAGATAGCGCACCAATGATATTGTTTGCGAAACATCAGAGTTTGCGAAACATCATCTAAGTTAAAGAATTCAATCGAAAGTCCATGGACGTAAAGCCGTGCTCTGATACCATTATGTTACGCCCCGGTCCCGTAGGACCGATCATCCTCGCTAAGGTGTGATGTCGTATGAGCCTAGATTGCGCTCGTGCAAGGCAGTTTCAAAACGGTCGATTACTAAGCTTACGAAGTGTTCGTCGCACATAAGTCTCAAGCAGAAACATTAAATATACAAGGCAACACAAGTATTAATACAAAATCAGAGTCTTTATTGACACTTGGAATAAGATTACAAAGGTACGTAGCCAATATTACAATCACTCAAGCTCACTTTTCTCTCTGGTTACAAGTCCCTCAGCTCTCTCTCTCTCTCTCTCATCTCTCAATACAATTGACGAGCCAACGGATGCTTCAGATAGGCGATGTCCATACATTATGTCACGTATAAGTTCTGACTCCAAACGGCCGTACGCCTCGAAACGCTAAGGAATTCCGTGCCTCAACGCATCCAAGCGAGCTCCGCGCCAACGAGCTTCTACTTGTGCCTGCATATAAAAACTGTGTGGATTTCAGTACTCAACTGTACTGGTGGAGTGAGATCCTCGCCCACCCATACAAAACTGACACGTTCATTTACTTTGTGCAGCATAATCCCTTTAAGATTGTCTTTCAATTCTTACCTTAGGATCGATTTTAGGACATAGATTCCTGGCCTATTTGTGTCTCTAGACCGTCATCGTGCTATCGTATCGATAACTTCCTTATCCTTTCCTCTAAACTGTTCTCGTGCTTGCAACATCAACATATTGACTCGTGCTTGCCTTTCGTGTCATACTTAGGGACGCAACGACTTGGTCGTGCCATAAGCTCTATTCGTGCTTCAATATGATTGTGGCAGTGCCTCTCGCTTAGTCTTTTGCCTATACTCATGCCATAACAACGTGGTTATGCCTTATAACTTATTGCGACTTAACCAAACTTGCCTTACGGCCCTTCTCGACTTAACCCGAAACAACTCAAATTTGACTTATGCAACTCTATGCCAACGACTTAACACTCGACACCACATCTCGTGCCGAAGCACGTGTCTTTGCTATAGCCAAATCTTAGGCTTCTTAAGACTTGTGTTGCAACTGATGCACACCATCTTAACTCACTTCGTTTCGTGCTTGTACTTTCTTTTATTCGACCGACACCGTGTATACGAATTGTCGCTTAGCACACCAACTTATCTATATAAAAGATTACGCCCCCCCCAGACCTACTTAGACATGTAGTCTGGCATAGATAAGATGTCTGACATGGATAGAGAGCCCCGTCAAAGGCCTTGAATTGCCTGAGCGGTACAATCCAGCTCAACTACCTTGCTCCCCTCCTAGGCCGATGCGGTCTTGTGGCCCCAGGATTCCGAATCGAGGGTACGAAACCTTGTCGACAAGTTGTCTAATGATTACGCACCTACGTGGACTTCTAGACTCAACATAAATGCATGGCCTAACCGTCATAACTTACTTTCCTTTAGTTTACTTCTTTTCTTTTCCATACTTCTTTTTCAGAGCCCAAACCAGGGCTGCCTCGGCGACTGACCTATAGTTCCGACATCTTTTTCTTCTGCGACTGGCCTACAGTCCCGACTTAACTTCTAGTGTTTCCATACTCCTATCGACTCGACTTATGAATTACTAATTCATAGCCTTCTGGCATAACTTTGAACAAAACATGTTCTATACGTGCCATAGACCGTGGCACACTTTTCTTTGAACCAACCGTGGCTCGTGCCTCAATCTAACTTGTGTTCTACGCGATAATACTGCCCAAGTCATACTTTATATGACGAGTCTTGAGATCGTGGGACTACGTGACTTGACAATCACAGATAACATTGGATAGTGCTTGCTATGACTTTGATAGCCGAGCATAACTTTGCCTAACTTAATCGTGTAATAACTTGGCGAGCAAAGGCTATGCCAAGCCTCGTATCGTGGGAACGTGTCGTACACGCATTCGAATTGAAAAACCAAGTTCTTTGGATGCCTAGACTTATGCCACAAGCCGTGCGATACAACTTAACCCATTGGACGAGCAAAGGCTATACAAAGCCTTGGACGATAGGACTGTGCTTGCTTTATCGAGCATCCATACGTGCGACGCCTATGACTTAGGCTAAGTTCATAGCTTTGTGGCATCTGAGACCAACTTTCCTTCTCCCAAGCCATGGGACGAAGGACCATGTGTCATTTTAAAAGCACGCCGTGCATACTTCTAAGTCGACCGTGGAATCTTTTTCCATGTTCTAACTCAGTCTGACCCAAGTTGGGATTATTCCCTTAGCTATGTGGATGCGTCTCTTTTATTATCAAGCCTACTTTTACATTTGAAAACTTTTGTTTTATTAGTATAAAGGCCAAGCTGAGGCAAGTTCACCGAAGCCACCCACCTGAGCGAGGAGTCACCTCGACTGAGCGGGTCTTCGAGCAGCCGTTGCATGGCTAAGTCCGAACGTCGTTGGCGTTTCGATTCCTCCGATTGAGCTGAGCGGGACGGGACATTACACATTCCTCCTATGTGTTTCTTCAATCCGAGCCATGCTCGTGCTTTGGTTATCTTTTGACACGAACAACTATATCTCGACTTGGTAACTTACACTTGTCGCGCACACAGACAATCTCAGTTCTAGGCAAACCACCCGATCAACCAACATTCAAGTTTGTTTCAAATCTAATGATCGCACTACCATCAATATTTCTTCGAAATACGATTTCAAAATCCTCGATACTTTGTCGTTCCTCTAGTCTTACTTGAATTCAATATATCACTTAGTTGGATCATGCACATATTCCAGGCATCCCTAAAATACGTGCATTTCAGCCAAGCCTCGTGATAGAGAATCCGACATCACCACTCGAGTTGGATCATGCACATATTCAAGCATCCTTGAAGTATATGTATTTCAGCCAAAACTCATGAGTGGTGTCTCCACAATTCCTATCTCTCCGCACCGGGACGTCTGCCTAACTGCTAGGCTATCCTTCCAGGCTATAGTCAACCGTTAGTATTGAAATCATAGTTCCCAAACAATAATATCAACACTGACCCCAAACCTAAGGTCAAACCAAAGTTGATAATACAGGCTTTTCTACCCAAGCTCGTATCACTTCGATTTCTAACTTCGAGCATAGATTTCTCCTATTCGTATTCGCAACATTCAGTCCAGGGGCCTGAGTCATCCAGCAAAGCCATCCTACGATAAGTTTCGCTCAACCAAATCTTTCGCATGTCACTATCGCATGTCTAAGCTAGCAATTTTTATAGTCTATTCCTTTGAACATGTTCAATATAATTCACCTATCCATTATATCCAAGTCAAGTACTTCAAGACATGATTTGTCACTAAACCATAATTCTCATTCCATATATATTCCCTATGTCGTTTAACACAATTTACATATTCGATCACAAGGTACTCTAGCATAGCAATATGTCATGTCCCAATCTAACGCAAGTCCGATTATCCACGGTGGACATAAAATCATCATGTAAACATTCATGCAGAATAATCATCCTCATCATGGTGTAACTCTTGCTTTGAGTCTAGACTAATTCATTCTCGACACGCAGATTGGATCTGCTTAATCATCAATCACAAGTCCGACCAATCCTCGAATTCACATTTGTATCAAACCACAAGTCGAAGAAATCCAAATTCCCATGTCCTGATCTTCCGAGTTCGAGCATTCTCGCTAGACATGAATCACCAAGTCAGCGCTCACGCGGAACGATCGCCCCAAAACGTGACGCATATGTGAGGTTGGAGTTGCGCTCGCGCAAGACAAGATCATCAACGTTTGTGGTTATCATCGAAGAAATCAAGACACGATCATTTCCATCCAAGCATTCATTCCAACCAAAATCCTAAATATGGCATCCATAAAAAACAATAACACTTTACACGATCGTCATTCTTCAAATCAGAACACTCCCGAGTTATTGTACATCGATCTTTGATATGCCTCAATACCATCGATGATATGCATGCTAGATAAAAGAAATAATAAAAAAATTAACTAAGCATGCTAGTATTATATCTCATATTGATTTATATAATAAGCAACTAAAGGATGTCAATGTGAGCTAGTAGCAAGACATCAAGAGAAACATGCTAGATTCTATAAATATAGACCATTTAAAGAGAATCATTTAGCATGTTACCAAAGTAGCTCTAGTGGCCACACTTGTGTTGGTACAATTGCTTGAAAGATGACCTTTGAGCTTTGCAACCACCAACACGCTCCTCGGTGCTGTCCCGATACAAGTAACTTCACCTACAATATTAGGCGGAGACTTTTGTATCCAAATAAACTTGGATCCACATTTGTTAGCTTTAGGGACCCATATACTATTTACTCTAGCATTGGTAGAAAAAATCCTATGAATATGACAAGTTACACTCATGTGTCCAATGGGAGAGCAATAAAAGCACCTAATACTCGTGTGTGCACATGTATCGGTATGAGCATAATTATGAACATATGACATACTAGAATGATGAATATCTCTAGAGTGAGCATGCATGGATTTGGTCTTAAGAATATTATGTTTTAATAGCAAATCATCATACAAACAAGTAAGAGAATCAAATTTAGCATTTAAAGCTTAATTCTCTTTTTCAAATAAAGCAATTCTAGAAATAAAATCATCATTTTGTTTCTTTAAATAATCAATAGAAGAATCATTCAAATGATTTAGCTCATGTGTTTGCCTCTTAAGATCTTCTATTGATGAGGAAAGAGATTTGATTTTCAAAATTAAAGCCTTATTCAAACTCTTTAAAGAAACACAAGATAAGTTTTGAGAATTAAGTCTAGATAACAAATCATTATTTTCATTTTTTAAAACCTTATTAGATTCTTCTAAATGAATAACCTTTTCTGAAAGTTCTTTATTTGTAGCATGAAAGTCATCAAGAATCTCTAAGGATTGGTTAGCCATGGCTTTCCACTTAGAGCATTTCTTGTATTTAGTAGAAGCATAATTGTCCATGCTACTAGAAGTAAATCCCTCTTTATCGGAGGAGGAGGAATACGATGCCATAGAAAAATTAATAAGAATATACTCTAAGGATGTTAAGCCTAACAATAGAGACCTTGCTCTGATACCAATTGAAGTTACGTGTAGGCAACTCTAGAGGGGTGAATAGAATTTGTGTCAAAAAAATCACCAATTAAAAATTTAACTCTATGCCAGTCCAGAAACAACTACCAACATAATATATAATCAGAGTAGTAATGCAAAAATTTAAGAGAGATCAAAAGAGCATACGCAAATATAGCTATTTAATCGATTTCACTCGTGGAGCACTAGTCCAGGCCTGAAACTCTTGCTCATGATTGAAATTCACTATTTGTGAAATAGGGTACACACATGTGCCTTTACTCAGAAGAGCACGTCAACTTCTTACAACTTCGCAGAGGCGAAACTTGGAATTGTCCAAGTGACTTATTTATAACTCTTGCACAGAACTTATAGCTGAATCGCACTTGAGCACATTGGGGCTTAGGAAGTTTTGTGGCTAGTAGATTGGAAGAGTAAGGCTTAGAATGTATAAGGCTTAGAAGATTGAGAGTGAGAGATATTTTAAAATAAGAGAAATCAAGTCCTATTTATACTAGTCAGAGGAGGCAGAATTCGGCCAGAATTCTGTCCCAAATATTCAAAAATTCGAATGTGGGACAGCTCGTAGCAAGGTGTTTCTAAAAATCAGGTTGCTAATTTTAAGGAGGAAGAGTTCTGCCTTAGGCAGAGTTCGGCCCGAACTCTGTCTACCTTGGACCAGAAGCTCTATATAGGCTAGTATGGTTTGGTTTGGTTCAGGGATTGTATGGTAGAGATTGGAGTAATAAGTCTAGGGGTTGAGATGACTCAGTGCGACTCAACGTACATGTTCCCAGACTCAATAAATTAAAAAATTATAGACTGAGTACAAGTACATTTGCAATGTAACAGCTTTGTCGATGACGTCTGTCTTGAACTTGATATGTTCTGTCTTGAACTTGACGTGTCATATTGGATCATATCAGATATAATTTTGTTAATTCTCTAAATTAGGTTGACTGTTATCCAGTTTGGGTAAACAGAAATTTCCCTTCATGTTTTCTGTTTAGCCGCATTTTCACCAATGCTAGCATAAGTTGTAGTTGTTTTAATATTTCGCTTAATGCACAGAACCAAGGCCATAATTATGTTTTGGTGCTCCATTGTCTATGAATGCAGAATCAAACCTTCCATATTCATACAATCAATCTTGTACCTGCGGTACCAACTCATGCCACCAAGCGTCCCCATTCTTGACTACTCAAAACTACCACCTTTACCATGTTCACCGACACCTGAAAAGCTTCGAGAACCACCAAAGTCATCAAGAGATTTCTCCCTCACGGACATTTCATTGAATACATGGTGAAGAGGTGGTTGCTGCTGCCGCGGGGTTGTGTACAACTGTGGTTGCTGATACTGTGGTGATGGTGGAGAGTACGACAAAGTCTCGTACTGCTGCGGTGGCATGGAATAGCCGAAGGAGACCGGTGGTGGACGAGTCGGTGGCTGCATGGCCGAAAATACGAGGGATAAACTTTACTCCGAGACTCCATCCAATCATCCATTTTTTTTAATTTGTGATCTAGATTTAGAAGAGTACCTTCGAGAGATCGGAGACTCTCATCCACGATCCAGTATCACAGATCCTCCGGAAACCCTTACCGTAAGCTCCAGCAGTCAAGATCGGTGGCTCCGTGGAGCTCCTTGTCGAAGGCCATGGCTCCATGGAATCGACCGCTCTGATACCAATTGATAAGCATATTTTTTGGCCATAATAGAATTTGAATGAGTTTGGGTAGAATTCATAATGAAATACTAGAAATTAGATCAGAATTTGGGGAAGAAAGAAAGAGAAATAGAAATTCTAGGGTTTTTATTAGAGTGGTAAGGAAGAAGAAGGAGACATTATAATAGCTAATAAGTAAAACTAACCGATTGCATTCCAGCCCCTTCCCTCCTACTTCTCCATGCTATTTATACGTTCAAAGAGAAGCCCCTTCCCTCCTAATTCTAGGGTTAGATGCTGGCTGAATAGCTGCCTTGAAGCTTTAACAGTTGGATGTTGAGAACTTTGGAACACACTTTCTGAGCTCTGGATGCACTGAGCCACAGCAATGAGAAAGGGAATGTGTCATTTGTTTTTCGATATTTGAAAATGTCAAAGAAATTGGAAGAAAAAAATGAATCTTAAAGTGAAAAAGTGAATATTTGCTATTTTTCTTTGGGAAACATTTTTTCTTTTCACCACATTTCCTTTGTCATCCAAATATATGAAAGAAATGATGTTGCTTTTCTAAATAAATGATTCCGCGAACAAACATGACCTTAATAATATTTTTTTGGTACAAAAAAAAATACTAAAATATAGGCCGCACAGCTTATGTCTATGGGCCTCGTTTGGTTCGCACGAGAAGAAAATGAAAGAAAATCAATTCTTTGCTCTCTTTTTTTTCCTTTGAAAAATTGTAGCTTTTTCCTTTGCTTTGAAAATTGCAGTTCTCATCAATATTTCTTTTCGGTATTTGAAAATGTCAAGAATATAGTGAGAAAAAAATCTATGAGCAAGAAAAGTTTAGTCCTAAATTTTTATAATAAATGTAAAAGGAAAATGGAGATAGAGTGAATTCTTGAAATATGCTTGAGAATCATTTTATTCCTATTTTTCTTTCCTTCATAACTATTCTTCTTTACGATTCCTTTCCTTTGACATCAAACATAGAAAACAAATAACTTTGTTATACAAATACTCTAATTTCGATAACCAAAGGTAGTCTTACTCTAAACATGCTAACAACTCCTCCACCAATCTTATTTGTTTCACCTACAAGACCGACTATTTTTCTTTCTTTGCTTCACCTAAACACTCATTTGTCCAATTTTTCTTTCGCTTTCACCCCCTCTAAATCCTTCACTCGCTCTTATTAAGTAAAAATGCCATCTTTTCTCTTATTAATAAATATGTTATCAATGCTTGCAATGTTGATGACATTTTACATTATATTAGTCATATGTTACCCAAAAAAAATTATATTAAAATAGTTTAAATATAATATTAATATACTTTAATTAAAAAAATTAATAGATATATTCTAAAATTTTGGACATATGTTTAAATAATATCATGTAGTTAGTTTAAATATGATTTGAATATTAAATATATTTTAGTTTTTATTTGTTGCAGATATGTTTATAAGAAAGATATATGTTTATGTAATCAGAAGAATTTTAGATTTTTTTTACGTGCAGGATGTACATACAGCGGTAGTAGAAGGATTTTTTAAAAAAATTGGTGAGAATATACATAGGACTTGGACATCTTATTTTGAGCCGTTTTCAAGTCTCTTTATAATAAGGCTATTTATAAGTACACATCCAAATTTGATCAGGGCTAACCCGGATTGGAGCTAGCCCAGGTTTGAAGAAAAATTACTCAGAACATCCCAATTATTTACTCTTTGGGCTATCCCAACCCAAATTTTCACCCACATTTCAAGTTTTGACTCTCTCTTCCCAAAACTCTAGTTTTTTTTCTCTTCTTCTCCACCATTTCCATCCTCACAATCTCTATCAAAATCATAGTTTCCTTCTCATTCTCAATTTCGATGGCAAAGAATGCATGAAAATAAATCCTAGTTTCCTTCTCCACCATTTTTATCCTCACCATTTCCATTCCTCGTAAAGAATGTATGGAAATAAACCCTAAAATATTTATTTCATTCTTTCTCAGAAACAATGCATGAAAATAAACCATAAAAATGTATATTTCACTTTATTATCAAGATGGAAATAAACTCTAACGTATGTTTTTTATTCGACCATTTCAATTTTAGGAATGCTACACTTTCTGACATTCCTCAATACTTCTAGGATTGCTAGAAATTGTGGCAATCCTAAAGTATAGGAGGCCAAAATTAGATTATTTGTTAATTAAAAATTGAGAGATTTATCTATAAGATAGGTTTAAAATTGATAGATTTATCTATGGAGTTTTGTTAATGAAAAAAATTGAGAGATTTATCTATAAGATATATTTGAATTTTAGATTTTTTTAAACCAAGTAGATAGTTGGGAGACTCTAAAATAGATTTAAAATTGAGAGATTTATCTCTAAAATAAGTTTATTTTGAAATGAACAAAATTGAAAGACTTATCTCTAAAATATATTTATACCTAAAATAGATTTTTTGGACGGTTAGGACTGCCAAATTTTTTTGCAGTCCTATTCACTACCACTGGTAGTCCTAAAATGGACTTGTTGGCCCAAATTTTTTGGCAGTCCTTGAATTATTTTGGACTGCCAGAAATTGTGCCAGTCCTAAAGTCGACTTGGTCGATCTTAGGACTGCCAAAATAGGGTTTTGTCGGTCAGGGAGTTACCGAGACTGCTTTGGAAGGAATGTCGTCTTCACCCACCAAAGGGTTTGTACATTATCTATTCACCTACCAATATTATAGTTTGTTGTGAGGAGCCTTTGGGTGCCATCGAAATTGGGAATGATAAGGAAATTAGGATTTTAATGGAGATGATGAGGATGAAAATAGTGGAGAAGATGAGAAGAAACCCACCCCACAACTTTCTTCTTCTTGTTCTTCTTCTTGTTCTTCTTTGGATGTGTTGAGGAAGGAGACAAGAGAAAAAAAATTGACTTATATACCTAGAGTTGGGCTGGCCTTGAGTAATTTTTCCAATGACAAACTTGTAAATAAACCAAAATCAGATTTGGGTTAGCCCTGATCAATTTTGAATGTGCCCTTATAAATAGCCTAAAATAATGACAGAGATGTGTGGTGATAAAGAAATACAAGACATCTTATGAATTGACTAGTCACGTGCTCATGCATTGCATGTAAAAAAAGTATGGTACTATTAAAAATTAGTATAAATTAAGATTTGTTTTGAAAATATGTTAAGGTAGTTAGATAAGGGGATTACCCATTTTTTTGATAGTGGATATCACAATTTTGACGATCCTAAATATGCACATGACAATAAAAAAATTGTGATACCCTCTACCAGAAAATGATATGCACCTAATAATCCCCTTAGATAATATCATATTGTTAAACTCTCACTTTACATATATATACTAGTAATGTGCACGTGCAAATGCGTGTGCGAAACAAAATGTTAAAAAAGTTAAATATAAATTTATTATAATAAATTGTCAATCCTAGGATTTGAATTCAAACAACCAAGAAAAATACCTCCTCCGTAAACCAGTCTAGTTAGAATTATTTAGTTATAAATAAAGCATATTGGAATTAATTACTTATTTTAGTTTTTTAAAATAATTAATAGAGTATTTAGGTAGTTATTTAGTTATTTATTATTATTTTTAATTATTTTAAATGGTTGATGATATACATACAGCTTGAACGACTATGTATATACTAGTCACCTTCATGTACGTTGCACGTATAAATAAATCATGATAGTATTAATGAAGTATATAAAAATTTAGATTATATTAGAATATTTTAAATATAATTTTAATATATTTAATGTGATTTGTTATGATTATTTTTTAAATTATGGATATGTGTTTAATTATATAATATTAAGTAGTTAGTTTAAACATATTCTAATTTTAAATATATTCTAGTATTGGGTGGTTTTTAAAAAAAATTATGTGAGAAGAGAGTTCGGTTATCCACATAGAAGATAAAAAAAAGGAAGTTAATTTTAAAATTTTATTATTTTTTTAAAAAAAATTGTGATGATATACACGGCTTAGATGGCTCAAGATTGAGCCATTTGA